>JAUZNJ010045346.1:0-32423 GCA_034780135.1 Jordanella pulchra | reverse complement strand
ACCCGATCCCCTCCTTTTTTTTTTTTTTTTTTTTTTTAAACTGGGTTTTTAAAACAAAAAACACCCAGAAGAAAAAAAAATAACTACTCTTGACTCTTTGAAACAAAGATGACATCACACTATAGTGTACAAGAATTTTTATTTATTGCTATAAACCAAAAAAAGGCAAGCAATAAATTATCTTGAAACCTAAATCATCACATCAAGCCGAATGATTCCTTTTCCTCCTCAAAGGTCTTGGCCTAAAACGGAATAAAAAGTATTTTACGTTTTGCATATAAGCTCTATTAAACTAAAGTGTGGCATTATGTACATTTTTAGCATAAACATATGTATTGCATTAAGATAATTAGCATATATTTCCACGTGTAAAGAGCCAGGGTACTTGTGTCCATCCCATATAGTTTTTTTTTTTTTTCTACAGGAAAATGGCCATACCACTTTAAGGGATGTATACATCTGAAATCATACATTTTGAAATCAGATTTATCTGCTGGAAAATACCAAAAATTTTAGTTCAAATAAAATTGTTACCAGAAAATAAGTTAGAAAGTATATGGGGGAGAAGAAAATGTTTGCTGAGCTGTTTTGTTTCTAAAAGCTTTTAAAATAATCTAATGGTGTCTTTGTATTAACAATGTTCTATTTGTTAATAAAGTCTCAAACACTGCCCTGTGTCCTATTGCTGGTCCTTATCACATACAAGAAAAAAATAATCAGCTTAAACAGCTCTAGATAATGCTTCATAAAGTTATTCTTTACTTACAGGTTTTGTCATTTGGTGTAAATTGCAATAAATAAAGAAAATGTGATTTTACTGCGGAAGCTCCTTTGCACAGCATGAATTTAAAGCCATTTTGGCACTAAGGAGGTATAAGATTGGATCTATATCATTATGTTATATGCATAAAAAATGTTCATTGTAACAACAGTTAGGAAAGAACTAGAGGCCAACTCTGCACTGCACAACGCCTCTTCTTCCAAGTATACTTGAGTAACATTGCGCCATATACTATACGTATAACAAAGACAAGAGCTTTTAGTAAACGACCATCACTCACAGACAGTGTGTTTACATTTGTGGTATGTAGACCTGGCTGCGATGAGCATTGTCTGTTATTAACAGACTGAGGGGTTCTGCTGCAGCACCGTCTTAGGGTCCAATCCAACAGGCATCAGCAAAGTCCATGACATCTAGACATGAAACAGGGCAGCCACTTGTGTTTGAGTTTTCTCAGAGGGAAGAAGAAAACATGCAGGTAAAGGCTGTGGAAATGACATGAATGCATCGTATCCCATTGGTGTCTGTGTACACACAGTTTCCACTTAGACCTTTCAGTGAACCTGGCCGACAGCCTTCTAAAGGCTCAAACGGTTTGCCAGACACGTTCAAGCTGAGTTGTGCTATCTCTGCCAGGCAGCTGCTTGGCCGAACACAAACACCATCTATTAGGATATTAAGTGTAGTTCAAAAAAATATTAGGTAGTATTGATTTTGAATTTTAACCAGACATCACTGAGTCTGAGTTTTAGTTTGCTTTGCTTGATGTTGTGTCTTTATGTCTCTATCAGTGAAATATAAAACCTTTATTCTGTGCCAATTGTGTCAAGGAGGGACAAACTGTAAATCAAGTCCAGTTATGTTGTCCATTGATTGATGTCATTTCCACACTAGGCGTATTTAATTACTGGGTTCATTGGTACCCAAGATTACTCTGATAGTCTGTTTAATCCCTATTGAGATGCTGTGCAATGTGGCCCTCCAGTGGTCAATAGTATATTTGCACTTTCCATGACTGCATAAAGTTTAACAATTCTCTTTTATGTGAAAAACATCGAAAATCTAATTTATTTTGTAACTCACTTCATTAAGTAAAAAATCATTTAAGTCAGGACTTTCCATGATATATCTCATAATATTAAACTTGCCGGTATGATTAAATATTACTTTTAAATACATCATTTCAACGCATCATTTCAAATGATTTTATTATCATGCATATTATCAAAACATCTAAGTTTATTGAAGGTGCACCTGTGAATACATTTCCGGTCAATACTTTAAACACAATGCCTCTTGGACTGACATAGGAGATAAAAAAGGAATCAGCTCAAAATTAAGAAGGATGATAGACTTCCATAAATATGGTTCATACATGGGGTACATTGATTTTGTTTTTTTTAAAGATGAGCAATTACTAAGTAAAATCAGAAGCTGGTTAGATGCCACTCAGGAAGGAAGAAGTCAGCAATCTAAAAGCAACATAAAGAGCTAAACTACCTTCTTAATGTGCATTGAGGCATAAAGACCTGTATTTATGTAGACTTGCTCGATGGTCTGTAGAAATAAAAATCTAAGAGTTTGCGCATCATGATCATGATTAGATATGGAAATAGGGAGGAGCTTACAGGTGTGAGAACATCATCACAAATCTGAGGCATAATTGATGCAGCATATTCAGTTTTGGGTGTGTTTTGCTGCAGGGGGGGAATGGTACGCTTTACAATTCAGCTGGCAAAGCATATTATGTGGAAATATTAAAGCTGTATTTCAAGACATCAGCAAGGATGTTAAGACTGGATCTTCCATTGGACGTTGGCCCAATGCTTACAACTAAATTAGTTACAAAGTGGTTTAGGATGAAAAAAAAAGCCACAATAATAATTTCAGTAGCTTGCAGAAAACAGAAAAAATTTAACGTCACTAAATCTCAGACATCTATCCATCATCTGTACCTTACTCCCACAACGCAAGGAAGCGCAGAAACATATAAGACAAACATTGTATGCGTACACTCATAACTAATGGAAACTGGAATGTGTTCAGACTAAATAAATGATGTGTAAATGATGAGTGGATGTGAAGGATTCTCCAGCATGTTCATGCATAACTGGGAGATTTTTTTCTGCATGTAGGTGTCTTTTCTAATGTTTATCACCTCGTACATTATTGTCTTATGTAGAAAAACAATAATTTAGATATTTAATATTATAATTAGATAAAATTTGGCTAGAGTCACATAGGTGATAAATAATGTTTGCTGACTGCACCTCCATCCATCTTCTTCCACTTATCAAACAGGATTACAGTGAGGCTGGTGCAGATCTCCAGCAGTCTATGGGTGAAAGCCAGAGTGCATCCAGGACACAGGAAAACACCAATACCTACAACAATGTATACACAAACACACCTGAGGGCAAAATAGTGACGCCAATTAATGTGTGAGTGGGACTGTATGAGGAAGCCAGAGTACCCAGAGAAAACCCACTCATGCATGGGAACAACATCCAAAATCCATGCAGAAAGAATCTGGGCTGGGAATCAAACCCATGACCTTCAAGCTGCAAGGCAACAGGGGCTGTCAACTGTGCCCTTTGGCATCTGTTTCTGTGAAACTACTCCAGTTTGAATCTGTTTATAACAGCATTTTGTAGTATTATAGACCATAGTTTGTCATTCTGGTAACTTTGGCACTTTCATTTTTGTCTTTGGATTTAAATTAAGAAGCTTGGTGAACAAAACATGCTTGTTTTCCTAAATCTAATGCAACCATTGGTTTAAATTAAGGATATACATGCCAAGTAATCAAACAAGAGCTCTTTTACTAAAAAATCTGAATCTTTGCTTTGTTTATCGGTCTACATCTTAATCAGAGATTATTCCTCATAAATACTCGGCATTAGAATATTTTCCCTTTTTTATGGTTTGAAAGAACAAAGTGGTTTCATCATCTCAATGACTATGTCTGGTAATAACTTGTCATTATATTGTTCATTATTCAAGACATTAATTTGCAATTATTTTAGATAATTACTTTTTTCCATCACGATCTAATGCAAATTGAGATCACTGTATTTAATAACATTGTGACAGATATATTTTGTTAGACTGTTGTCAGTATGTGCAGAAAAATTAGAAAAATAAAAATACTGCACTACTTACAACTTTTTTATTTTTATTCAGCCATTTTTGACAAAATTTATATAAAGTAAATGATTGTTATGCAACAAAAAATACACATTGGTTTAAAAGTGCATTTATTAGAGTCGTTTTTGGCACCTCAGTTATTATAACTGGTCACACATTTTGTATTAAACAAGAAATGAGCATCCAAAAAAAAGGAGTTATGTCAAATTTACTGCCCAGCAGAAATTTAAAATGTCAATATCTCTGATAGAAAAGTTTAAAGCTGTGATATTTTAATACAGGTTTACGGAATGAATAAATTATTTTTCACTGATGCAAGATTTGATTGCTGCCAGAAAAAAGATGAAAAATAGAGATGTTGCAAGTTCGTTCATAAATGCCTTTGACAAAATACAAAAGGATCTGAGATTTTTTTCTGTTGAGCGACATTATGAAAAAAAATGATAAAATGATTTGCATAAAGAGGACAAAGTATAAAGATATATATATTTGTATATAAAAAACATGCAGCACCAAGGTGTGATTAACACAAAGCAGCTCAGACAACAAATTTCTTTAGCAAAAAATGAGTAAAAAGGTGTTGTTGATATAATAAAACATTTCAAACATGCAGTTAGCCATAATTTCTTAAGAATATTAAGAAATACATTGAAAAGTTACAAAAAGGTTCAGAGACAAGAATAATAAAGAAAGTAACAGTGCAATGCAAAAGAATTCATATTACTTGAACTTTTTCCACATTTTGTCACATTACAACAGCAAATTTCAAAGGATCTTATTAGAATGTAGTGCAAAGCTGTGACCCTAAATGAAATCTAATAATAATCTGAAAGATGTGGCATGCACAATATAAACCAAGAGGGTTTAAGAATTAATTTCTGCCTCGAAATTATATACAAAGGAATAAAATAAAGAATAACTCCACAGTTCTCAGGCACTAAGGCCACTTTTATCAGGCATCAATATCAAAGGGTGGAGGCTTGGCTTAGCAGCAGCTCCCCCAGCATGTGTACAATAGAGTATGCAGACAAAAGAGCATGTGTACATACTGACAACATGGCTGCCGAAGCACCAGGGAAGTAGGTGATACCCCCACTGCTTGTCACTGCATAGACAGCTATCAGCCTAAAAGGGGTAAAAAAGATGAGGTGGGACCTGAAGTACAGCAGTGAGCAAAGAGGAACCAAATCATGTGTAAATCTGGGCAAATTTTACTCTATGTGGAAAGCTTCAAGGACTGCCTTTTAGTTCTGCTGGACAACAAACTTCTCTTATATTATTCAGGATTTAATAGTTGTGTATTACTTTCTGCTGTTGGGACATTTTATCTGTGGCTATTAGAATCCTGAAATTGTATCTGAATTGGCTCCAGAGGATTGTGCACAAACTTTGAAAAGGGAGAAAAACAGGGGTAGGGTAGGAGGTGGTAGGCTTACATTTCATCCTGTACAGAATCACGTATAGTTCCTTTAATTCAAGAAATGATGGAATGCAAAATTATCTCGGTGCATGGGGGCCTCGCAACCCCAATGTTAAAGAGCTCTGCTCTAAATGATATTCCAGTGATATTCTCTACTTATTTCTGCCAAAAGCTAGATTTGTGGAGTGAATCTTATCCCTCATTGTGCTTAATTTGAATTGCTTATGTACTGTTTTGCTTTAGTCCATCACATAAACTCTCAACATAATACCAAATGCTTGTGTGTGTGTAAAATGACACAATGTGTTCAAGTTCAAGGGCTGTGAATTTTTTTGAATGGCACTGTAAACACGGGAAAATATTCAGTAATTTACTGCTCTTTGGTATTGTCACTGAATCCCAAACATTAATGCAACTTTTTTAGGCACTTTGACATGTAGACTCATTTTACAACATGTAATCAATCCCTGCTTCCTTACAATTTCTCCTTCCTGCTTGTATTAATAAAGGTACCAGATTAGCCTTTTAGAGTAAACCATTTCACCTGCAAGACTTTGCATGCATGTTTAAGGCGCTGTCAGTTCAAGAGGGTTTTCTAGGGCTTCTTTTCCAGATAATTTGAGGGAACCCATCCTTTCCTTGGCTTGCCATTGTCCAGAACCTTGCAGTACCACCAGCCATTGGGGTTTCTTTCCAGTACCTCCAAACTTGTCCCCTCGGGAAACCCCATAGTCTCCTCATCGCCGTGGTAATCTGCAATGGAGACGAACACCTCCCTAAGGTTATTATGGATGATGTGGGGTTTTGGTTTGACCGAGGACACTGGAAGGGCATTCATTTGCGAGCTCAGGCCCAAAGACTCTGAGCTACCGGTACCAGATCTGTTCCTGTTGTTCGATGGCGGGTTACGAGGCACAGCCCCAAAAGAAGCATTGCGTCGCACTGTGGGGCTGACACGTGGGTTGCCTGTTGAACTGAGAGACTCATTTCTCCTAAGGGACACAACAGAGCTGGAACTATCTCTGATTGGTGCTGAGATGAAGACAGACTGAGGTCTTACAACCTGTTGCTGCTTGGTGCTGTTTTGTTTAAGTGAACTGAACAAGCTTGTAGGTTTGGAAAGACCACCTGGAGGTTTAGAAGGAATGGGTGGCATAACCTTTTTAAGATTCTGGTTGATGTTGTTCAACACCCGAACCCTTTGCTCATTCTTTTCTAGACTGTTGGACTTGCTGAGGCTTCCAGGTTTGGTTGGGGTACCAAAAGATTCGTACTCTCCCATGTCATCTTGTTGTCTGGCAGGCTCCAAGAAGTATGTTGGGGCCCAACCCTCTGTATCTCCCCAACGGATATACCACCAGCCACTCTCTCGCTTCTCAAGAACTTCCACCACCACCCCAGCAGGGAAGCTGAGCTCAGACTCTTGAACTTTCTCATACGGATCAGTTGTGCGATAGAGGTTGTAGCCTTCCATGTCAGACTCACCTCTGCTGCCTTTGGAGTAGATGGATGACAGATCAGATGTACTCTGAGAGGAAAAGGAATCTTCAGAGGAAATTACTGAAGCTGTCTCTGAATCTTCACCTATACTTTTGGCTCCATTCTTCAGCTGACCTGTTGGCCGCAGCTGTCTTCTTAGAGTGCTGATGTCCATCTTTTCTGCACTAGGAGTTTTGGCCAACTGTGGCTTAGGTCTCACCACAGGCCTTAGCTTAGAGGAAGATTTATTGAAGGAGGTAATCTTGCTCTCTTCATTGTCTCTCTTTTGTCTGGACAAATCTGGGGTTGACTCGGATGAAACAGATTTGGGACTGGATGTGTCCTCAGATTTGACTAAAGGAGGGCTCCCATTCAGGTCAATCTTGAGCCTGTTACCAGCAGCTCTCCATCCACCTGATGACTGGTTTGCAGTCTTGCCATTTTCTGACAAAACACTTGTCTTGGACGAGTTTGAGTCTCTGCTGCACTGCCTCTCTGGGGTCTCCCTAAAAGACAGAAAGCCATCATTCTCATAGATACACTCCTCTCCTTCAGCTTCCCCTTCCGCCTCTTGGCCATCCTCAAATGATTCCCCCAATTTAAAGGAGGCGCTGTGCAGTGATGAAGCAGGAGATGGCTTAGAAGACAAATGAGATCCTTTCTCAGAGGAAGTTTCTTCATTCTTTAAATACATCAGAGAACTTTCTCCCCTCAGAAACTCAAACTCAGATTCCAGGTCCAGATCTCCAATGGCAGGTATGTCATATACTGGGTCTTCGTAAACTTGCCTCCCAGGAGACACAGGAGACTCTGGGGCCTCAGATCCTGGACTGCTGGGAGGGGCCGTCTCCACTGAATCCTGTTTTTTGACAGGTGGAGCAGGAGGGGGGACTTTTGGTCGGCACAAGGTGCTTGTTCTCCGGTTCAAGTTGGGCTTTTTTCGTTTGTCAATGTAAGAACATGGAGCCCAGCCCTCCTTCTCACCAATCTGGACATACCACCATCCACCAGAATTCTTTTCGATCACCTACAGTAAAAATATAAAATATTTTACTCTTGTAATGCAAACATTCAGAAATGATGGTAAGCTAAGTAATATCCAATCAGATAAAGAAGAGGGCATGTTCATATGTTTTCACAAGATTTAACTTGAAAGAGTGCCTACCTCAGCTTTCTGTCCTCCGTTAAAACTGATGCCATCTGATATGCAGGACTGGAAATCTGCAATAGTGTAATACTCTGCTTCAACTGCAGGGGGATCTGGAGGCGAGGGCAACTGAAATCCCTGAATGAAAACGGGAGACTATTAGACCATCTCAACAGGGGTGAAAATAGAACTACATGCAACTACCCTAACCCTACTATGGCACTTTAGTTCATTCAGAAAATTATTTTACATAAAATCCAAGAACTTGAAACAGCTGATTTTTTTCAAGGTCCTACTTTTTTTATCATTTCATAATAAGCCTTGGTTTTACTACTTCGATTTTTAATAAATAAATTGCATCTTATTAATACCTATCTATTACATTACCTTTTTCATAACATATATGTGCATACATGTATGCATATGTATACCAGCAGAGATTATTTTAAGTTTTTCTTCTATATCAAAAGCTATTTTTGGCACTTATTAAAAAAGTTGTTCAGAATAAAAAATAAACCATGCCAGTTTACCCAATCCCTTTATCATAAAGTGATTAAGATAACCAATTTTTCTAAAAGCCAAGTACACTAATTACATCCAGTTAAGATTATTGCCAGACCTGTGGAACTCCTAAATTTTCTCCTCTCCAAATAGAACCTGTCTGAGATGAAATAGGCTAAAACAAACAAAAAAAAAGGATTAAGAAAGGCTACAGATACTCAGTTTGTTAAATAATTGAAGGACCCAAAATTGAACATTCTGCTTTGGTAATCTTGGTTAAATTTGCCTATTATTTCTTAAACACATTAACATGCAAAAAACATATTTTAAATAAACAAACCATCAGAGGAGATAAAAAACTTTTGAGCAAATGAAATAACAATTAAAAAACAAAATGAAGAGACGTAGTGACATTCCTACCAGGGTTGCATCTCTCCGAGGGGGAGGTTTTTGCTTGAGGACAGGAGAACCTGTGAAAACAAGAATTAGAGAGAAAAACAGGCGATTAATATATTCATGGATTAGGAGAGTAGACTTGAGATATGACAGCCTTTACACTCTTTTCAGTCGTATGTTAGATTGAAAATAAAATTTTATGAAATATAAAATATATAAATACTAAAACCCTTTGTAAAGTGATTTGTAGAACTCCTATTTTTCAAATACATCATTTATCAGAGCAGAGAGGCAAATCTCCCAGTTTTGTGAGAGAAGAATAAACTAAAGTTGCTATTGCTGACCTATTTCTACCCGATGAGGGGATATCCGGGCTACAGCGGGTGAGGCAGGCTCAATTTTGCTTCTTCCTTCCTGTGGGGCATTAACAGGGCTGGATTCAGTGCAGGGGATTGGCAAGCTGATCTCCTTCCTGGCAACCTGGGGACTCTCAGGGACTCCTTCAGTTTGCATGTTCTTCTCACTTAGGGACTTCTTGTTAAGCAAGTTGCTGATCTCCATGATATTTCCGATGATCTCAACTGGGCCTGTTACAGTCTTTTTACGCGGAGACAAATCATCCTTCACTTTCTTGAGGTAGGACGCCGGAGCCCAGCCTTCTTTATCTTGGTATCTGCGAGAGAACCGTTAAATTGGCCCTTTTTTATATAAAGGCTGACAAAAAAAATGTCCACGGCAAGGGAGCAAAGGCATACCTGATAAACCACCAGCCTTCAAGGTTCTTCTGAATGACCTCAACAATGACTCCTTTCTCAAAAGCAATTTCATCTTTGCCCTCGCTGCAGTAAGGCTGTACTGTGATGTACTTCTCTTCTGTCGGGAAGAAGGAGAATGACAAAGAAAACAGCTATGATCTGAAAGATGTCATAAATCTAAAACAAAATATAAATGAGCGAAGAAAGAGAAACTTGAATGGCAGAGTTTTCTTGAAGGTCTGGCACCAGTTTTGCAAAGTAACAGAAAATGCAGATCTGAGTCTTGGGTTTCTTTGACTTAATTGAATTTTTGTAAAATGTATCCATCGTTGGTTTACTTAAACATGTCTGCTATGTGCTATCAGTTTTTATTACTTGTTTTACTGTTTTACTAAACCAAAATGCCTTTATAATGTAGTAAAACATATAAGACATAATGAATTTATGCTTCTAAGAAGACTTTTTTTACCCTTTCAGTCGTAAAACATTTCTCTGGCCTCTCAGAGATGGCACACGCTGTAGTATTAAGGTAATTGTTTAACAATGATTTACATAACATTATAAAAGAATTAATGGGCACAGAGCACTGCATGAGGACTGTAATCACTGTACCCTAAGCTTCAGCCTGATGATAAACACCCATAAAGAGCACTCAGGCACCGTGGTGGCGGGAAAATAACATATTTATCCCTTCAAAAGGTCTATTGTTTTCTAACTGATCCTCTACAAAATAAATACAAACAAATAGCAGAGTTGGCTTAAATCAGGGCAATCATTGTTAGATTAAGTAAATAAATGATGCAAAAATGAAGCAGACTGTTTCCCAGTTTTTCTTTTGTTTGTTTGTTTATTTTTTGGTATTGTTTTTATTGCAGGTATAAATTGTATATGAAGAGGGAAAATTTTGAATAAGAAGGTTCTCTGATTAGTAAAATGTTGAATAACACATATTTAATGGGAGGAACAGTTTGTTTCCAAGACCCTCTTCTAGTTGATAAAAATATCAAATTTCACGGCCTAATTTTAATGCATTATTTTATTTACTTATTTACTAGTGACAATCTGCTATCAGTTTTGATGCCTCACACATATACAATGTGTCACATTTCCACCACAAACTTTAATGTTTTTTATTGGGATTTATGTCACAGACCAAAGCAAAACTATGTAAAGACTTGTGAAGTGGAAATATAAAATATAGTTTGTTTTCTTACTTTTTTATTATTCCATAATGAACATTTGTGGGTATTTCAACTAAGCCCCCTTTACTCAAACATCTCCCAAAAAAATTCGAGGGGAACCAAAGATTTTAACAAGACATTTTAATGAAGAACTACATAGCTAACACGCTCCAGGTGCAGAGTCTTTTGATTCATCATTAGAAAAAAAAGAAGAAAGCTAGACACAGATAGAGTCCCGGCTTACTATGGAAATGGGAAATTCTTGTAAGCAGAGCATTATTAATAGAAACATAATGTTACTGTGGGCTGTAGGGCCATCAGCATGGGCAGCCCTTTAGACAGGGTCACAACTGGTCATGTAAATGCAGGAGATTCCTGGCAGAAAACGTATTGGAGGTTTTAAAATACTTTAAACTAAAGTTGAGGTTCAAACTCCTGAAGGACAACACTAAACAGGGTGACAATGGACACTTACATCACTGTTAGACTGGCCTAGTCAAATTCCAGACTTCAATCATTTAAAAATATGAGGTGGAATAGAAATGTACAAAGAAAATTTCAGATTTTTTTCATAAGAAACTTGGAAAACTATGTATCAGTTTCAGCAAAACAAATGTAGCATACTTTCGTCTTTCACATAAAAGCACAATGAAATTCATTTATTTAAGTTTGTGGCTGTTATGTGTACAGTACAAATATAGAAAAGCTTGATTGGTATGAATACAAGGCTCTGCATCAATTCATTTACTTACTGTACAACTTAACAAAATCAGTTATATTATGTTAACAAGCTTTATGGCTAATGTTATGCTAAGGGTTAAACTGATGGTACTAGGAAACAAAAAAAAAAACATAGGAGGCACAATCCCACTGTCTCTGGCCTTGTGACAGAAGTCATCGTCTCACTCTGCACACAGTTGGAATCATAAAGGCATCATCTTTTCTTTTACCCACGATCTTAAGGGGCAGATGTCATTGCTTCCTGTTCTTCTGAGGTATACTCACAAACAGTAGATAAAAAAATTAGTTTTTATCTCATATTCAGAACGTTCAATGGCTCTGTTACGTTTGGCACATCTTTTTTCCCCCACAAAAACAGCAAGGAGGTGGGATTCCAAATCAGATGACATCTTCCTGAGAGGAGCAGGCACTGCCAAAAACAAAACGTAGTCTTCCCTTTCTTCTTTGTCCGTAATCAAAAGACAACTCTTGCAAGAACATGTGGCTTTGCTAACAAGTAAGACGGGTATTAAGGAGTTTCTTTGTTTATACATCAATTTTGTTTTATGCTTTTTTTTTCTGTATTTTCTATTTAAAGTACCGTCGGATAATTGTTTGTTCATGTGAGAGTCCATACCCATTACAAATCTACATACATGCTTCATTTCCTCATAAAAAGAAAAATACTGCTCTAAAATGCCGACTAAGACATTCCAAGGTCTATTATATAACTACTTTCAGATGAGTGGGTAATGATTTTCTTTTCTTTTTTTTTCTCTATGGCATCATTTTACTAGTCTTAGCTCACATTCAACAAGTATAACAACTCGCAAACAAGTAGTAGTTTTAACGGGGAGCTTAGTATTGATAATTATTGTGCATCAAGGTGTCTATTTTTAGTTTGCTATACTGACTCTTTTGACCTAAGAACCGGTTAGTGGTTAGTGGTTGTGGATGGTGTCACATGATTAATAGGTTTTGCTGCAGGACAAACACAAAATGGAAAACAGAACAAATATGTACATGTGGAGAGAGGAGCAAGCAAAGTCGTGTGATGACAGACAATAAATTGGATGGTGTGAAGAGAACAATAACCCAGAGGAAGGAACAGAGGGAGAGGGAGAGAGAGAGGGGAAGGGAAGGAGGCGATGGGTCGTTTATCTTAGTTCACCTCGGCTCTGCTGCCGACTGATGACACCCCCCAGCGTCCATCTCCGGTCCAGCCTCTTCAGATGAGCCTTATGTCGCTTAGTAACTGACACGCAAATGAGGTGACCAGACGATGAAAAACAAACATGGAGACATGAAGAGCAGGCATAAACGTTACACAAACATGGAGCACACAAATGACATGAGTCCAACCGAAGGAGACCCATTATTAGCTACGTAGAAGACATAAAAACAAGAGCAGAGAACAAAACATGATAAGCAGTTAGAGTGGATGGGTAAATGGTGGATGGATGGTTACAGAGGAAGTGTTAAAACCAAGACATCTTCGCTGCGGCCTGTAATTAGGATGTTGTTAGCAGGGTTTTCTCATCCTGTTGTGCTGGGGCATCTGGAGAACAGATTGGTAATGCAGGAATGCATTTTAATTAAGACAGCCAACTGAGAGCACCACCTGCTGGATATGCAGCCATGAAATGGTCCCTATGAAAATGCTGACAACACAAAAGAAGCAAAAATCCTTTTTACATGGGTCTTGGTATACTTCTTTAGACTTCTCAAACCAACTGTTTTTTTTATAAAACTAATTATAGAATTATTTTTAGAATACAAAAACTACTTTGCAGAGTGCTTAATAATGCATTAATGTTAAAAAAGCAGTTCAAATGCAGACATTGAGTTTGAAAAGATAAAAGAATGGGGGCCTGATTTACTAGAAATGTGCTGCGTCAACTTTAAAGTTCAGAATTTTGCTGATTATTTCCATCAGGCCCCAGCATCCCATTCACAGTGCAAGTAGCAGAAATGATATTCAGACATAAGTACATCCATCAAAGACAGAAAAACATTCTCTTCCAGTGAGCTACCAATGTTTAGATGTATGTCCACCTCTAAAGCCTGATTGTGCATTAGATATAGCATGGATCATATGATGCCACCTAATGGTCCAAGTTATGCCAAATTATGCCTAAATTAAATGATCTCCATAATAAATACTTAAATCTGTCTCTATATCATGAACTGTATGAACCATCTATATTTACATACGAATAAGCTGCAGCATCACAACCCGACGCTGACCTATGTATGTTCGTACAGCGGCAGCCAAATGAAGGTACAAATATAGTATACTAATACTTTCTGAGTTAATCGCATAATTATTTTACCTTTGCCCAATCTTGCTTAATATTAATCCCAAATATAGAGGGCTTGCAGTACCTTCTCACCCTATGGAGGGATCTACAGCAGTGATTCCCAACCGGGGAAGACAAAATGTCCAAAAAAGTCAAAAACGGTTGGGAACCACTGGTCTAGAGGAACAGCTAGGTAGATTGTTTGTGACGGCTTTGTGATTAAGATGACTGCACAATCTCTGGTTTGTTTGGATTTAGCTGTTAAAAATGCTGCTTTATCTTTTAGTAAATTAAATCCCCTTTTTTAACTGGTAAACAACATTTTAAAGCCATAAAAGAAAACTCACTGAGTAGAAAACACTAATTCTGTGTTTTATGTGGGGATTATATACCAGTCTGTCTCTCTCCTTCATACACTATCCACTTGTTGCCTGGCAACTACTGAGAGGACAGAAATAGTTTGGCACAAAAACCCCTATCGTTTGCCAAACTGTCATCTTACATTTTAGTTTTAAACAGTTTGAACAGATGAAATGTGAGAATTGGCAATTTCTAGCAGATTTCATACCACAACCAGCTGTTTGTTTCAGTGTTTCCTTTGAGCTGTTGCTCAACTTAAGAGTCCCAGTAATTATAGAAACATTATATGTCTCTGTCAGTAGGCAAGCATAGTAATGAATGGTATAATCGTATACAAATAGCTTGAATACTGAGCAAAAGGAGAATTAGATGACATTGCCTCAGCTTTAATTATATAGTTCTGAGAAAAATCCAGATTTTTTTCCCCATTTCTGTATTTTTTAATGACACTTAAATGTTTAACATTTTTTTATAAATCTTTATTTTTATATATTTTTTATAATTTTGTATATGTTTTAACAAATATAGCGGGAATAAATTAAATTGAGTTTAAAATGGTAATAACATCTTCTAAGCAAAATTAATAATTTCAAACCAAGCACATCCTATGTGAAAAAGTAATTGCCTCATAAACCTAATAAGTGGTTTGTACCATGCTTAAGGGCAACAGCTGCCATCAAGCATTTGTGACAGTTGGCAATGAGTCATTTACATCACCCTGGAGGAATTCGGCTCACTCCTCTAGGAAGATCTGTTTTAATTCACCCACATTGGAAAGTTTGTGTCATGCATGAACAGTCTGTTTAGCAGAATGCCACATCCCATTCAAATGTATGTCTGAATTTGAATAACCCAATTTAAAGACTTAAAAGTCTATTTTTCGGCCATTCAGGGGTGGATGTGCTTATGTGCTTGAGGTCAAAAACTCATGGCTGGACATTCTTCATCATTATATCAAAGAACAAAATGAATGGTTCCAATAATTGCAACATGTGGTCATGGTGTAGAAATATTTGTAATGTTTCTTTTCTTAAACTCCATATCAATAGGAAACCAAATGTAAAGGACAAAGCATCTCTAAAAAGTTTCATTTTTCTTATTTTGTTAAGGCTTGGTGATAACAAGATGGTTTCTTTTGCAAATCGAAGACGTGTTCTAGTGTAACTTTTGGTGGGATATAACTTTAAGTTTAACCTCATTTTTATTCCATTATTGAATAATGAACACTGACTGGCCTTAAGTAAGGCAACAGATGCAAGTTATTCTTGATTAGTTTCTGTTGTCTTTGTGACCTCCTTGATGAAAGGTGAACCACTGTTCTTTTCTTTTTTTTTCAATTTGTGAATAATGGCTCTTAACGTGGTCTATTCACACCCAACGTTTTAGAAGTTATCTTGTGACTTAGCATACAGTAAATTTCAACTATTGTCTGAACTGCTTATGCTTTTCATTATATTGGGGCGGATGTCCTGTCTTTAGATATCTTTTTAGCTTGCTTAATGTTGTTAGACAGGTCCTATTTGACTGACTGGACCGACCCCGCCTTAAAATAGAATCTATACTTTCGTAAACTTGGCTAATTACAGTTAATTTGTGATCTAATGAGGTCATAACAACATTTTTCCCACAGAACGAAGATGGTTTGGATAGACTTGCGTCTCCAAAAATGAACGTAACATATCAGATTTATTTTTTTCTATCAACTTACCCTTGTCTAATATAAAAATCTATTAGATGGTCTGAGATATCGAAGTGCGACAAAAAGGAAAACAAATTAAATATGTAAGGGCGAAATACTTTTTTCACAACATTGCTTTGTTTGTTTTTTTGTTTTCACCAGTTCTAATTTTTGGTTTCCAGAAACTTTTTTATTTGACAGCCCCATTTTACAGACGGGAAAAGAACTGACAAAGAGGCTCTGTAAGAATCGTGCCATTCCTATGACTGAGTAGACACATAAACACTAATTACACTGACAGATAGTCTCTCCCTACCCCCCAGGAGATAGCTTAAATAACAAACCTAAGCTACCTCCAACTTTATAGAGTACAACAAAATATTGGCATAGACAACTTTGAACATTTGTAATCAATAAACCTGCTATTGTGTTTCCAGTGCAGGTACCATTCCAGTTCTGATCACGAAACCCCATCTACTGTCTCACTCCATCTAGGGGTAATTAGGACATCCAGGGTTCCAGCATAATCCTGTGTTTTAAAAAGGATCCTTGACCAGAGTGTGGGCAAAACCTGCATTTTAAAATTAATAACATGCCTCAACTGATTGAACTCCATTAGTTTGAGTTAAAATACCCCCCGTTCATTTGCTAAGAATCAGATGAGACTTGCTGAAGGCCTGTCGTGTATCCAACAGGGAAACGATGCTGATTGGATCCAGACTTTGGTGGTAAACTTTGGCCTGTTATTCTGGTGAAAATAAATCTCTAAAAAGACTGTTTGCTATTAAGCTCTTGGATAGCTCACTCTGACTTTAGTAAATTCACGAACCCTAACATCAACACTCAGCATCAATTTGCAATGATAAACAGATAATGCATGAAACAGTGTTAAGTCATGTCAGAGCTGGTTTTCTTTTTTTTTAAACCACAGCCATAATTTAAACAGTACGACTTATGAAACATTATGTTATTTTCTTTTTTATCTTTGTTGCTTATGAAAATTCATGCCTCTTTCATGAGCTCACTTCGAGGTGGCCAAAGTCCTAAATGCTGCCCTGTATCTTTCCTGCCTCCTGCATTACTGTACAGTACATCACTTCAGACACTGTGGTTTGGTCCTTCCTGGCACCTCTTGCTGTTTACCAAGGTCTGAATCTACACTATGTTAAAGTGAAGCATTGATGCCAGACGGACAGAGAGAGTAGTTCAGAGCTGCTGGACCTTAGCTGCCAGTGTAGACTGACTGAGGAGATGCTGACCTAAGTTTTCCTAACTTTGTTGCAGATCAGACTGAGGCTTATGTGTGGGCGCATTAATTGGAAAAGTATTCAAACCCCTAGCATTTCATAACATTTAATTGAACCATTACCTGGAGTTTAAGTTTTTAGTATTTTGGGATATATATCTAAACCAGGTTTGGATTTCTATGGATATATTTTTTTTTCCCTCCTTCTTCTTTGCGAAATAGTAAAAGCTCAGTCACTATGCTAGGTGAGGATCTCTGAACTCTAAGACTTAAATCCTGCCACAGATTCTCAACTGAAATGACACCACCTGTCAATCAATCCTGAAGGCTCGTCACCAACCGACCAATCACCAATTGCAATTTGTCTTTAAGTGAGACAGCCCTCCCCTGCAGGTGCAGCAGTTTCTCTTTCTCCGTCAACTTTTATGGGGTTTTTGTAATAGGAAGGGGTAGTAGACATTGCTTTGTGACAAAAGACATCTAATAAAAGCCAAAACGTTGTTAGTGTGGAACATGCAGTTCAGAGAGGCTAACCTCTAAATACTTAGGGGATGTAACAAACTTAATTGTATTCCAAAACTCCAAGAAGGAGTCTTAAAAACGTTCAAGATAAAATGGCCTGCTGTGAGCAGCTGAACACGACAGTAATCAGTGGAAGCTACATGTTGTTCATTTGCAGAAAGGTAATAAACAATTATTCCGTTTTTGTTTTAATTACAGTGTTTTCTCATGTTTAGCTTGGGAAAAGCTTGCATTCCCTAATTAATTACGAACGCATGTGGAGATAAACAGCATTAAAGGCAGTGTGCTGGCATGGGCCGCAAATAATTATACACAGCCTGATCGTTTAATCATCATCATTTAATGTAGTTTACTCTCTTCACATCATATTTGTAACAGCAAAAGGTGTAGAACACAACCTAAATCACAGCTAGCCTGATTGTTTCCCTTAATATTCTGTGTCATTGGAAAGTGTGGGTTTTAATTTTGATTACTGCCTTGAAATAACTTTATTGGCCGGAAAAAAAAATGCTTAAGTGAAACACCGCTCATTTAGGAGCAACAGTCCCTCACTTTCCAACAACATTATTGTTTGTTTTCTGCTCCACACAACATACTCAAATGTTTAAAAAAGTTACGGTAATTATACAACTTTCCAAGGTGTTGTTAGGGTATGGAGCAGAATACTCGAGCGTGTAGTTTACCTAGGTGAACACAGCACTCTATAAGGACTTACCTTCCCCTGCTTTGGAGGCACCCAGCTCCAAATCATCCCGTGTCCCATTGTTGGAGTTCAGATAGGTAGCTGGGACCCAACCTTGCTCTTCTGCAGTGCTGACAAACCACCAACCTGTTCAAAGATAAAAGAAGCTGAAAACCAACAGAAGCTGCAGGCTTGTTTTAGTTCACCTAACAACTCCCACAATGCATATATATTAAAATGATGTAGAATTAGCAAAAGTATGGAGATAAAATCCTCATGATGCGCCTCACTTTTTGCATATATTTCTAATAAATCAGTTAATGATTTTTGAATCAGTATTTTCTATTGATAACATAAGGGGAAAAAACGCAAGGACAAACTATTAATCCAAAACAGGCATTTAAAACCTGGTTGTTTTGCCTAACAATCAACCTCTTTCACTTCCAAGAACCGAGTGAACACTGGCACGCTACTTGTTAACTCATGATAAAGTTTTCTTTAAGTCTGCATTTCATCAGGATCAACCCAAAGAAATTTCACAGGGCAGGACGAGCTGAAATGCTTTTCCTAGCCAAATTCTCCATTGGCAGATGTGAAAATGACATGATTTAACTAAAGTCAGTATGATGACAACTTTTCTCTGGCTTCTTTACAGGGGAACATAATGATTGACTTTAATGCCAGATTTAAATAAAATAAATAAGTTAGTGAGTACTTAAGCACATATGTGCGCCCATTATGCTTTAAAGATTTCGGCCAAATAAACTACTGCTGTTAATGTTCTATTGTAAACTAGGGTACACTCTGTGACGGATCAGCCTGGTTATATCTTTGCTCAAGATTTAAAAGCATAAGTCGACTTTGGTCATATAAAGAGGGATGCAATATACACTGTGTGATCATTATCTAAAATAAAATATAAATCAGTCAGTATAACAAATGGCAACATAGTATTTTTCATCTGTGTTTGAAATGATATGCTGAGGTACAAAAAGCCAAAAACAGTCATCAGCATTCAAGTTAACTTATGTGGATTTTCTCAAAATGATGAAATGAAATTGAAACCAGATCTGCATTATATAAAAGTAAAAGAAAACAGGAAAAGTTATCTGAGCATATATTAGACAGTCTTTCCGGTTTTGGGTCAGTTAATGACGTAAAAAAATAATTACCTGCATTTTTCAATGCAAATGCACATTACAGTTAAGGCTGTCCTTTGCATTAACCCACAGGTTTTATGGCTCCCATTGAGCATTTTGGTGCCAAGTCTTGTTCAGGAACCCAGACATCCTGAGCAAACCAATGTGTTTTTAAAAAAAATAAAGTAGCACTAAGCAATATAGGTCAATGAGGGATACATATACATAGAGAATAATATCTGTGAGCTGAAAGTGATGTTGATTTAGAGACACTATGACTGTCTTAAAAACAAAACTGGTAAATCACCTTCTAAATTATACCTGCAATTTCACTTGTTCTTGTACTACATTAATACCCAAAACTGCATAAACATTTATAAAAAAAAACGGACACAACACAAATAAAAAAACCTCAAAACTGCAATCATATAAAATCAAGATGCAACTATAAACTTTCTAAGATGTGTGAGTGAAAAAACTGTGCTATATTCAATATGCCAAAGGCACAGACACATTATTTGTTGTGGTTACAGGATTACAATATGGCTGACAGCTGTATGGACGACTCATAAAGAGGACAGAACTGTTCCATGACTCTTTCACAGCTGGTCCAAACCTCAAGTGTACACTTTCCTGTGAAAGTCTCTTGGTATAACACACGGCTGTTGCTTATGGTTAATAATAACTGTTAAGGAGAAGAACAGAAGAGAAATATATACATTTATAAAGCATCAACAGAGGAGTAAATGTAGAAATGAAGACAGTATTTTAAATTACAACCAAATGCATTCTATCAGCAATCCATGTGATAAATCAATAAAAAGTTGTGTGTAATTGTAAGCAGAACTGAAAAATCCCTTCTGCATCATTTCTTTTTTGAAATATAAACTGTTGTGTGCATCTGTATTTAGCACTCTTTACCTAAAACCCATTTAAGTAATTGTATTTCAAAAGTCACCTTAGTAGTAAGTAGAATCCATTCAGCCTGAGTATCGCTGTTTTTAAAATACATCAGAGGTTTTTAGAGAACATTAAAATCATAATCAGGAAAAGCTGTTTTGTCAAGTAGATTTTATACACATCCAAGGAATTTGCATTGGTGATAAAGTGCTACAAATAAGACAACCATACAGTTAAATACATTTTAAATCAATTTTTAAGCATATTTTGTGGGACATTTTAAATTAGTGGAAAACAGGGTAAGATATAGACAGAATAAAACAGCATAAAGTTATTAACTTGAAGAAAAAAATTAAGGCAAGTTCAGGCTTTAAAATAAACTTGCAGGCTTTGAACATCTTGTTGCTCACTGTTAAAAATAAGCAAGTGTAGCCAATAATCCATCCAGCTACAGTTGGGTCATGTAAATAAAGCATCAATCACAGAAGCAGCCAGCAGGCCCACAGTAAACTTGGAGGAGCTGTTGTGATAGAAAACTCAAGTGGGAGAAGGATTTCACAAGACAACCATCAAGGAATCTGTGTGAGGATACAACAAATATCTGATACAAGGTGTTCTGGTCAATGAGCCCAAAATTGTTCTTTTGGATCTATATGCAAAATGCTGTTTATGGAACAAGGAATACAACAATTAAAACCATAAAACACGGAGGTGGCAGCATTATGCTGGGCAGATTCTTTTTTACAAGGACAGGGAAGCTGGGCATAGTTGATGACAAGCCTGATAAATACAGCAGAATGGTGGAAGGATATCATTTAGAGGGTTGCAACAGGTCTAGTGACACTTAAACAGAACTACAATGAAATGGTTTTAGCTGAAGCCAAAACCTAAACCAAACCTCTAAACTGTGTCAAGAAACTTGAAGTTTACCAAAAACCCACATTATTGTTCTCTGTGTGAGCCTTTTTAGAAAACAGAATGGATAAAAACACACATTTGTTCATATATAAAACGGGTGGAGAGAGAACCCAAAAGACCAGCGAACTAAAACTGTAATGAAAGTTATTAGTTATTAGTACTACTCCAGGAAAGCTAGAAATAAATGCAAGCCACACTTTTTAAACTGTAATTAAAGAAAATCCTTAAAAAATGTTGAGTCATTGTATTCAATACCCCAATAGGTTCAAGGCCATTTAAAGATAATAAACAGTTTGGACTTATTTTAAGAAGCCCACTGATTAAGCTGTTAGTAAAAAGAAAAATATTAAATAAAAATAAAATATCTAGCTGTTCAGTGTTCCCAACTGATGACTAACAAAACCAACAAAATGATTTTGCATCCTGCCTGTCCACCCAAATCAAACTAGAAGCTAAAGGAACCACAACTATCCTATTGACAGATAAAAGCAAGTCATTCTCAATAATAGCAACAACAAATGAATTATTTCTAAATCTATTTGACTTTGATGTGTAGTATGTGCCACATATCTGGAGAATTATGTATTGGTCTGATAGACCTGCTAATAAACAATCTCATCAGAATATTACAAATCTAGCAGAGTTCATAGTCGTGTACAGTAATTTCATAATAATTATTGCTAAGGTTGAAAGTAAATTAATTGCAGATCTGGTTTAAAATGGGTTGATCTTTTTATACATTATTGGGAAAATGTATATTGCAAATAAGGAGAAAAGAAAAGATGCAAACAGAAATAGAACACAGAAATGGACAGGGAACAATCTAGAAATAAAAATATTTCTCAATTCTCTTACATTTTTTTTATACTTATCCAGACCTAGAAAATGTTGAAATGGAAAACTGTATGTTTTCATAAATCTTAGTCTATGTATAAAATGTTCTATACAGCAGGGAAAAAAGATGAGCTACAAATTTGGATTATTTTGCAGTTGGCCGTTCAGTAAAATGGGTGAAGATAAGAAGTGTTGATTGACTCCTAGATTTGCCGGCTAGCGTCCTGACACATAACAGTCCATGTAATGGGTTCCTTTGAAGCAAAGCTTTAACTTGAATCAAAACACCCTGCCAATAAATCAGACTGCAACAGCAGACCACACTAAACAAAACATGCTGCCCACAGAGTTTAAATCAAAAGAGATAAATTACTTATTCCCTTTCTCCAGAGCACAAATCAAAGTTTTAAAAAAATGAGCATTACGATTAATTTGATTTAATTACAGTGAAATCCTTTCTTAAACTCAAATTAGGCCTAGCAGTCTTGAAAAGTAACAATAACTCATTAAGCCAATGAAAACATTTAATTAATTCTCAAGCTCTTACTGACTCATAAAGTGTTTATGGTGAGTAAATAAGATCAACCACAATAAAGTATCAACTTAGAGGGAAGAAGCAAGAGGTCAAGATGCCAAAACCTGCAAAGGATCATTTTGACCTACTTGAAATGGAAACAGTAAACATTGAGGTGCTGGAATAAGCTTTGTTTTAAAACTCCAGATTGAAAATACATAAAGACATAAACACATGTTGCTAATCCAAAATCCCTGACTAAATATAAGCTCCTATTGATTCAGGAGCTTTATAGGATTCAGCGATCCCTCCACATGACAACTGCTAAGACTGAGTTCACTGAACCTCAAAAGAAGAAATAAATATGCAGGAACACATTATTTAAGTGCTGATTTTCATAAATTGGTAGATTCACATCAAAAATATTATATATTTTATATTAAAAAATCCATTCTCTTATTCACAGATGGTCTGTGGTGAGAATGCGACTTTGATTCTTATTATCTGGATGCCAACTCCCGACATGACAGGGTTAACAAATCATGTTCTTTATAGTGATACAGCTCCTCAACTGATGTCATCGCAATAGAAACAGCTGTTTTGTGGGTCTCCTGCTGCCAAGACAGCAATTTTGCTGTATTACACAATCCTGACTTTCAGATGAAATCACGCTCTGAAGTCTGCATGGATCTCTGGAACTTGTTAACCTTTATGTAAATGGGCTCGCATGGATCACAAGGAATTGATGTTAATGTTTCAGAATATACACTTAAATAACCAACAGATTTAAAATACCATGTGCCTGTTAACAGCAGAAAAAAAGAAAAAAAAAAACAGCAAATATGTTAGAGTTAAGCCAGATTAGCTCACCTTATTTAAAACCAACAAAAACAGGCTAATGGCACCACTACTATAAACTGAGGGAGCAATATTTTTTAATTTGAGTGCCATAATGTAGAACAACAGATTAGAGAGAATTAGATCAAGGAAGTTAAGCACGGTCGAAGTTGGGGTTGAAAACAAAAGCGAAGTAAATGTTTAGAGGGAGAGCACTTGTGTCAGTTTGCGCAAATATCTCTTTTGATGACCGACTGATTCTAAAAAAAGGTACCTGTCGAAGTTAAAGTATCTGGTGAAACGGATCCCGTTTCATTCAAAACAAAAAAAATGAAGAAACATTTTTCAACAGACAAGTTTATAAAACTTTAGCAGGAATCAGAAACCAACGGGCAGCAAATCAACCAACATAAGAAAATGTTTTCATTGCAAATTATTATTCCTATGGCATAAAGCCCCTTTATTTTAATACGATTCTAAAATGAACAAAACATATTTTTTCTAGTTAGAGCCGATCATAGCAAACCCCTCCTTCTAACTTTTTCTGCACACTGCCAGTCAGTTGGCTGAAAAAAAGCTCTTTTCCATTTAACAGAAAGGCCATTACCATATAAATGAATTCCATGAGTTTTGTGGTTTTACTCAGAACTTATATACTATGGGAGTCTCATAAACTCCCACCCTTACTCTAACAATGTTAATAAATCAAAACAGTTGAAAAGCATTTAAATACAGTTTACATTTGTAACTTCCAGTGATTTGGGATCTGTAGGCCACAATGGATAAACCAACCCTCAATTGTGCACCATAATCAGAGATCAAACTCAAAATGTCAGCCTCTAAAATGAGAAAACCAAAGGACCCGCCTTAACAGCAGGGTAAAGCATGACATGGGTATCAATAAAAAAAGATTTGTTTTCTGCAACTTGAGCTTTTATTTTTCATTAATATATTCGGTGCAGAGCCTTAAATGACCCTTGCAAATTTTGTACACACACTAGAATCAAATGAAACAAACCCCCCAAAAATTCAGCTTTAGAGTTGAAAATTCCCATACCTTTCAAGAACATAAAGTTTCTGCATCTGCAGCTCAGCTGTGCCTTAGCTGCAGTACTAGACAGTCAAACTGCGCTACTTCTTTTAACACAGCTGAGCACCAGCTCACTTTAAATTGACTAATGCTACATTCTAGAACCCGAGAGAGATTAACACAGCCATAAGGTAAGAGGAAAAGTGCAGTACAAGAAGGGGCTTGTTTAAGTCTAACACAGCTGTGTTTAGTATTCCCGTATAGAGCTCTACATAGGACAGCTAAAGCTTCAAATGTCAATGCAGATATGAATGTGTCAACACCAGTATAAAACTACTACTTTCCACGTTAGTCCTTTGTGTATTGCAAAATACTCTGCCAACTTATATGTCTATAAAATTTAAAAAGAACAAAAGTTCTATGTCAAAATCAATCTTTTTTGTGCCCAATTTCCACAAAGCTCATCTCAAGTTAGGTATGCTGACGTACTAATTCTAATCTTCCAATCTATGTTGGAACATCAGTTATATTAATTGTATAAGCATCAGAAAATGAAGAACCTGTATTTAATTGTGATGCATGCAGTTTTTTATTCATGTGTATTAAGAGGAAGTGTGCAGAATATCTAAGACATCGGGACAGAGAACATTCAGTTTCCCATCATAACATTTTTTATTCTAAACACTTTTACTGGGTTGTTGCTGCAACTTTTTAGTAGAATCTGGGTACATTCCATAGCAGAGGAACATATGTAGCTTATATTTGGCTTGTCAGTGTTGCAACACTGAGGTGGAAGAATGTTTTTACATGCTTGGAAAATATTTAGTAGGCTGGTTTACGTGTAGATAAAACTGCTTAAGTTAGAGTATCAAATGCAAAAAAAAAAGGTTATAGATGCATTTTCTCCCTACAGCTGTGTATCTCCTAATATCACTGAGATACAGATGCTGTGTGGTGGGGTATCCTGGGCTTTGACATTTTTAGTGCAACTGAAGGATGTAGTTTTGGGGAGTGTCACCCAAAATACTAATAGTTCTTTCTTTGGGAATATAGCATTTTTTGAATGTTCAGTGTTCAGACCCACCAAAGGCTCAACTTAAATGAAGTATCTCTCAGCATTCAAGCAAATTTAGCTAAATGCAATGTCTCTCTTAGCATAAGCAAGACAGAAAACTGCTTAGATGGAGTGTATAAATAAGAGTTTAAATCACATGCATGTAAGACATCTAGAGTGAAAATTAATAATTGGGAGGAGTGTTTCTAAATCATACAGCACATGTAACACTTAGTACGTTCCTCTTATGCATTGTACATACAACTAATATGCTTTGTCAGCTGAGAGAACCATTTACTCTTGTATGTTTTTTCATGACTAATAGTCACCGGAGCACAAGAAAGCATCTGGATTAGTTTAACTTTTCTTCACCGAGGTTGCAGGAAATCCTAGAAATAAAAAAAATAAACCTCAGATGTACATATAATCAAGATTAATCTGATTAATTTAGCTATTCATTTTTTGTTTCATCGAGTGACTCTTGTTAAATTAAAAAATCTCAATGAACAAGTGTGTGAACTTCAACAAAACCAACTTATGGTAAATTTTAAATGTGTTTTAAATAAGACAATAATAAAAAAACAAACTGAATTCAAACCAATGCAATGTCAATTAAGGACTCCGGGATACAGCTTGTTTACAGATCGCGACAATTTTTTTTATAATCATTAACGCAAAATGTAAATGTTATTGGTACAGTTTTGGTTGACAATGAAAGAAAAAAATATTAATTCAGTAACTGACTGAATTTTCATCATAGGTGTAGGTCAACTATGACCTAAATAATCCAGGAAATCAAATTGCATTATTTTTGTAGAATTCATTTGTAACAGATGGTGAAAAATAAGTTTTTCGTCATCCACAAACAAAGGTGTCTGGCCTTAACAGAACTGTAACCTGTTCTTTACGATGCTCATTCATTCATCATTTGTATTAATGACATATGTATGAACTCATTATCTGTAAAAAAGACACTTGCCCACTGCCTCAAACAGTCAAACTTCAAACTCAACCATGGCCAAGACAAAAGAGCTGCTGACAAAAATAGGGGAAAAAATAAAAATCAACTACTGGAGCAACTGTAAGAAAAATGGAGGACATACAAGACAATTGATAATCTCCCTCTATCTTGACAGAGTTAAACATAATCTAACTCTGTGGGGTTAAATTTATCATGAGAACAGTGAGCGGAAATCCCACACCTACATGGATGCCCTGATGAATGACCTGCAGAGAGCTGGGATCAATGCAACAAAGGCTACCATCAGTAACATACAAATATCCTGCAGTGCCAGACGTAAGACAGTACATGTCCAGAACCATTTGAGGTTCTCCAGGGTATATAGATGATCCAGAAGATGATTAAGAGAATATCCTGCAGTCACAATGGAACTTTTTGGCAAAAAAACACAACTCATCACGTTAGAAGCAAGTAGAAAGCCAAGTCCCAACAACGACATACTTACTGTGAAGCAGGGAGGTGGACACATTATGGTTCGGGGCTGTTTTTCTGCTAAGGGGACAGGATAACTTATTTGTGATATGAAAAGAATGAACAGAGCCATGTATCATGAGATTTTAAACCAAAACCTCCTTACAAGAGCTTTGAAGATGGAGTGTGG
Organism: Jordanella pulchra; assembly: GCA_034780135.1. NCBI lineage: Eukaryota > Metazoa > Chordata > Actinopteri > Cyprinodontiformes > Cyprinodontidae > Jordanella > Jordanella pulchra. The sequence continues at coordinate 5,260 of JAUZNJ010045346.1, read as the reverse complement.
CTGGGTCTTCCAGCGTGACAGTGAACCTAAACACACCACTGAGGCAATGAGGGAGAGGCTGTGTAAGAATATATAGATATATACTCTAGTTAATGATTACTTATTTAGCAAGTGGGTTGATGAAAATTTCAATAAACTATTTAACATTATTAAGCAGAATAATTGTTTCAGCCTTACAAATATATTGTTAAATAAATTCCATTTACAATAGTTTGTCCAAAACCCGCTATCTCCACAACTGCAAATTTCTCCATAACCAACTAATATTGTAACAACTAAAAATGTAGAGGCATTACTCCTCCATCTACTATAAATATAAGAACAGCAGACTCAGCAGCACCAAGTAGTCCTGTTTTTCAGAACCTGATATGTTGAGGAATGTAAGGTCTCAGCAAAACTAGAGATATATGACACCACTGTTGAGAAGAGAAGAAAGGTCCATTCATTTTCTATTGCCTGTATTTATTAACAGTAGATCCTATATGACATCACAAGTGGGCAAACTATACGATCCAACCCACCCACCTATAGTTACCAGCAAGGCTTTAGGTGAAGGAGGGGTGGGGGCCAAAAACAGCACAAAATGACTTTTAAAGCCTAAGTTGATGAAAGGAGCAACCTTCCCTCCTAGCTAGCCTCTGAAAGGATCCCCTCACAGTCTGAACGAAGCCTTGACCTGCATCTCAGCTGCTTTCTAGATCCCGCTGGTTGGGACACACTGCAGCCCTTGAGAGTCTGAAACCCAAGCCTTTTAAATCAGTCTAGAACTTAGCCAACCTTTCTTTATGATTAGTTAGTTTTTTCTTTTCCAACTGACTTCTGACAACTACTGCGGTTAGGTTTTTACAACCTTGATGTTTATGTCCACCGAGTGACTAATCTGTTGTGCCTCTGCAAGATGCAACACATACACAAGCAGCTGTCTCAGCTGAAATGCCTCATTTAAACCTACCACTTGAATTTCCATATCTAAAAATGCAATCTAAGGTTAGTTTTTTCGGATGGTCAGTGCTTCCTGTGTTAGTTTGAAGGAATGTGAGGGGATTTCTCTGACTGGATAATGTTTCTTCCATCTGCTGTGGTAACCTCTGCAGAACAAAAATCCGACATTTAACACTTGGCAAGTTTTCCTTCTAATGTCTTTGGTGGTTCGTTGACAAGAATTATAGGTTTTTTCCTCTGTTATACAAGGAAATGTGTTCCCGCTGAAACTGCACATACCAGGCTGGTAAACTGAACGCTCGAGGGAAAACAGCAAAGATGTTGCCTTTTTGCTGTTTCTGACTATGAGACACAGAAGAATTGGACGAAAACATCATTATGTTTAAGCTTTGAAGTGACAGTTTTTGCATTCCCTGAAAAGTTGTTTGCCAGTGTGAAACATCTGTCATTTTACTGAGTTCTGAAGAACCAGAGTTAAGATGTAAGTCCACCTCATGAAAACATTGATTCTTAAGTCCCAAGCGACACAGTTTAGAACCTTAACCACAGTGCTATAATTCCTGTCTATCAATGTGTTGCTTATACAAGTGTCTTAAATGTGCCACGTTATTGGGATAGCAATATTCTTTCATTATTATTCATAGAGGCTAATGTACAGAAAATGCATTCATACCATCAACTTATTTATTAAATCCCACAGTAAAGGACAAACTTAAATTCTAACTGCAACGCAGGAGAATTTTATCATTTCGTAGCCCTTCTTAATATAAAATAAAATAATGGGCCAGAGCTGCAGCTTTAATTTTATGTTATGTTTACAGTAATCTGAAAAAGGTGTTAATCCCATTACAGAATTCTTATGCTTTTCTTCTGGTTGCATTTAAATGTTTTGAATAAATATTTTCTGCAAAAGAGAAAAAAGCTTGTCATCAAGGAAAAGAAATGAAATCTCACGGGGTTGTAGGCTTCATTGTTCTATCGCGTCATATGGTCTCACCATAGATTCGTTCCAAAACATTCATGGCAAGACAGATGTTTTTTGAATGGACTTTAGAAGTAAGTTTTGTTTTAGCCAGTCAGTAAAGTATTGTCTGCTGTTTTTATGTTACACCATTAACTTTAGCCACCGGCTCTTCTCCTCTTTATCCTTGATAAAACGACTGATAAGCTTTTGATAAGATTAGTTTCCAAGATCAACTGATTTCTCTTTCATCATAGGAAGATTGCTACTCCTCAAGTTTTTCTACAGATTCAGAAATCTTATACTGCTGTCATTGTCTCCACAGAACACCAAAACCCTGATCACAATTCAACCACCAGTTACTGCTGTGCCTGAAATCTCTCTTAAGCCTTTAAATGCCCGGCTGCCCTGGTCTCAGCTTGCACTGGAGATCAGTACCTCAAACTTAATGACAACTTCTTTTCGAGGTTTCTATTAAATGTAGAGGCTCTAGTTTAAGCTAGTAATATATTTTATAATACTCAGTGTCTGCATAAAAAAATCACTAATAGAGGACTGAGAACTAACTTTCGAATTTTACTCTTGAGGGGAGTGAAAATGTCTGCAATTTTCTGATTTTATTAGAAGTACCTTTACATTTTCTGACAGCCTTAATTAGGATGTGAAGTTTAAAACTTCTGAGTGCAAATTGTTTGAAGTGACCTGCAAGGCTGCTAGCACGATTTTGGATAACATCCTTCCCAGAGAGTGTAAATGGAGGAGGCGTCCTGGAGGATCCATTAAGCCATTATAATGAACCAACCTCTCTGAACCACTAACTTTGGCAGAAAATTGCTTTTTCCATTTTCTGTCTAAGTTTCTTTATGCACAAAGCTAACCCTGGGCCAGTATCCCCCCCACTCATAAAATAGGCAGATGATATGGGCTGCAAAAAGAGCAAGGACACATTTTATGAAAGAAGAAAGTGGTGCTTCAACACACTTTTCTGTAAACTACTCTCTGTAAAAACACACTTTTATCAACCAACATTTTTGTGACGTAATGATGACGAGTAGTCTTTGTCAGAAATTGAATTATATGACTGTTGATGTAATTATGAAGAATTTTCTGATCCAATTTTAAATAACTCACAACAAACCAGAGAGCTTCATCAGCTACTGTTCCATCTGAAGCAAAGACCACACCACAAACTATATCGTCCAGCCAGTGCAATGGAAAAAACTCGTTTGGCTTTGGACAGCAAGCTGGAAAAGTAGAGAAAGCGAAGCTTGCCTATAAGTCTGACCTAGATTTTCTGTCCTGTAAAAGCCATATGTTATAGGACCAAAGTAAGGAAATGCTGATACCCACAAGAACTCTCAGTGGCAATCAATATCTGGAGTACAGTAGCTTTACCAGCAGGATGTCTGTTAAAGGTCCTTAATAGCAGAAAAAAAGCAAAATGTAGTTTTTCATTTAATGAGGTTTACAAAAGAATTTATATCAATAAACTTCTTTGAATTTTCTCTTATTAGGACCCCAACCTTCAAAGTATTTTATTATTATTATGTGATGAGCCACAACAAAGTATTGCACCATTGTGCAAACAGCTGAATGTTTTGTACAAATAAAATCCATTCATATATAGTTGCCTTGAGATGTCAGCTAATTAGAAAATACAGCTAACTTTTGTGTAGAAAATTCTGTGAATAAATAAAGTTTTTGTGTGAAGGCATGTTGAACATAAACTATTTTGGATGCCAAGAACAACGCCAGAATGGTTCAATGTAAAGTGACGAAGAAATCTAGAATAGTCCTCTAGTCCACCTAACATAAAAAGCTAAGCAAGAGACCCAAAAAACGGTAAATTTAACTTTAACACTGTAATCCACATTTAAGAATGGAGAATCAAGCAAGAAGATTACTATTATCCATGCCCTAAAAGAAAATTTAAAAATCTGTTTTGAACAGAGGCTAAAATAAAGTGGGTTAAGTCCACCCCACGGTGAATCATGATAAAGGCAGTTTAAGATTAACAGAGTAATAGTTTTCAACAGGAAGAGCAAAGCAAGTCAGCTGATAGAACCACAGAGACGATGTTGATAACGCAGAGCAAAGAAGAAATCTGAAACTGCAAGCTTGGAAACTAGGGTGGAGATTTGTCTTCCTTAAAAGTACAGCAAGTACAAAGGAGAGGCGTTTTAGTAGAAAGTACTGAACCTAAAAATCCAGATTTGAGTTAGCAATTTTACAAAGAGTGAGACTTTCAGAATTTAGCTGACGAAGAAACCACCAAAAACAAGTGTCTTCAGCAAAAAAAATGATTAAAAGGAAAAAAAAAAATTATTAATTCACTTTAAATCAAATGCTGCTTTATGTTTGTATAACCTATCAAAGTTCATTAAAGTATAATGAATTTATTAGGTTTAATACTGTAGGAAAAATAAAAGTTTATGTATAAAATTGTGTGTATGTAATAGATTGCAAAACATTGCACAAACAGAGCTATGTTGGCTTAAATCTGAGGGGCCACAAAATCTATACAGACCACTCCGTCAAACGAAGCAGACACTTTTAGTGCCTCTAATTCAGCTCTTTCACCACGTAGCTGTTTATTACACAGAACAATCCGTCAGACACCATTAAAGGGTTTGTACTTATCTTGTGAGGAAGTGGATGCTAAATCAAGCAAGCTCTGAAATCTTCTCAGAACATACTTGGTCTTGTTAGTGTTGGCAGTGGGATATGGAGTAATGTCACAAGCCAAAAAGAGCAGTTTCAGCTGACTTCCACTGCAGGAGGTATGGAGGTTTTTACGTGAATGCTAGCTGTACAGTCAGTAGAAAATGTGCAAAAAAGGGTTGTGTTTATTCATGAAAAAAAATTAGTGCACTACAAAACTGTCAAAGAGACTATTTTTATATATTTATAAAACCCTGTACTTCAATCTTTGATTTGTAGGGTTTATATAAATAGAATTCAAGATGCATTCAACAATCATTTGGTTAAGAAATAATATACACTGATTTTTAACAACAAAGTAAAAGCAATTTTATGTTAACATTAGCCTTTGTAGCAGCTAATCACCAAAATAGATTTAGATCTATAGGTTTAGATTTGGCATATGATCCTACAATAAAGCAGTAGCAAATAGATTATGTTAAAGCGAATGGCATTCCTGCCAAGTTTGGGATTTGAAAATACCAGAAATTTTACGACGTCAACTGCTAGCCTTCTGACCACCCCAGTCAAGCTCCAGTATCTAATAAATGTGCACAAGTAATCTAAAATAAACACTTGTCAACCAATTGTAAACTACAATAAGGTGATTAGATTTGGACCTGCGATGCCAGTGACGGCTCTGTTTGGAGGCAGATC
>JAUZNJ010045335.1:19799-32424 GCA_034780135.1 Jordanella pulchra | reverse complement strand
GTTTCCTTTATGACAGCCCTTCTTTCAAACATCATATTGTGCATTTAGTAATTAGGCCAAGGCTTTGTCTTGGCCTCAAACTACCTAAAATTATTGAGGAAGAAAACTTGCTCGATCCACATTTTTTAAAGCTTAAGACTATAATAGTTTTTCCAAAACATGGTAAAAATTTCTTACAATTTTGCAGATTGTTCATGGCAAAATCTTCAGAGTAATAATACTATAGCATCTCGAATATTTTAAAGATTTTAAAAAATGAATTAATAAGTATCCTTTATAATAAGTGGACCTTGTCCACTTATTATAATGAATGACTTCGTTTACATTGATGCTAATGTCAGACATTCAGTTATTAACAGTCCCGTCTGCAGCAGATCATCATAAACACACACATTTCATATTTACTACAGAACTGTTTTCCTCCAAGTCACTTCAAAACATCCTTGTCAGAACTTTTGGATTCAGCCACAAGTAGCATCTTTGAATCTTTGAAATATTACAATAATGTTAATTCTTTTAATGGCAGAGAATAAAGCGATCATTAAAAGAAGATACATGATCTAATAAACACTCCATCATTCACTTACATTGACGAGGCCAAAGTAGTGCTCATTGACCGGAAACTGCTCAGATCCAATCTCTTTCTCCAGAGCAGAGGCATTGGCGCCCTGTAAAATATACAACACATAAAGGTTAATTTGACAAACTCACCACGATTATTAGCTTTAGAATCAAACCGGGTTGACAATGAATTTGTCTGATGGTTCAAAAATATTTTAATTTAAATAAAATAAAGTAAGAAGTACTAAACGATATTGCACTTTTTATCTCCGGAGGTAGAGGCTTGCCTAATTACTTACCTGGCGCTAAACATGGGCATGCCTGCACTTCCAGTGCCTCTTTATTTAATCAAATAGGGCTTTGATAAAAAAAAAAAAAAAAAAAAAACTGTCCGAGAGCTTTCAGAGAGAGTCAATAAAAAGGCTGTAAAGGTTTGAATCAGCTAATGGGGCTCGATGAGTAAGAGTCTTATAACAAAACATAATCAAGTCACAAAACGTAGAGTATACAACTACAACGCAAATGTTAAAGAATGTCATCGTTTCCCACCTTACTAATATCTGTTAGTTGTTTAAAGACTTGTTAAAATCACAAGTTTTGATGTTAACCGTCTTTTCATCTACTAATGTGGGCTAACTGTCTCTCTCCCCGAAGCCATCCATTACCCAGCTGCTCCAGTTGTTGACAAGCAGAAACACTGATTTTAGCTACAGCTTAGCCTGGTTAGCTTCGAATCCCAGCGTCAGCAGGTGCACAGTCACCGTCTGCACATTAAGTTTTGATAAAATGCCCTAATTAAGAGGGAAAACTGCGAATTAAGAGACAATACAAACTCATAAAAGTACGCATTTAGCCTTTAACAAATAAAAGGAGTGCGGAGGAGAGGGCGGTGGGTGGCTACATACCGAATACTGCTTGCCTAGCACTACCACCAGCATTATCTGCTTCCATTTTTATTTCCACGGTTTAAACGGCTAATAACGATATAGTCGTAGTTTCTGAATCGATGGATAGGCTAAATAATAACAGTAAGTGGACAGGCTGCACTTACCATGGTACAAAAAGAAGCAAATTTTGAGACTGTCATTAGGATTTCCATTCGGCTAGCGCCATCTTCCACAACACACAGCCGCGCGCTGACAGGACTGGGCTGGCCGTCCTCGTGAGGAGACGCTGCTGAGCTCGCGACTGTTGCGGACAAACAACCTGATGAAGACGAGAGCATTCACTGCTGGGTGCTTCCGTCTTCGCGTTGCCCATGCGATCCTTGTTGCTTTCTATTTTTGCTACAAATTGAAAACCTGCAGCTTAAACGAGGGGAAATTTAGAAAAGAAAACAAATAAAATACCGTCGTTTAAAATAGAGTTAGTAAACTGATAAGAGTTAACAATTCTTTTGTTTTGCGCGTGCGTACCACTTTTACGTAAAAAGTTATGAACGGGTGAGAAGTGGACAGTATTTGCTTTCGGTGTCGGTGCTATGGATTTGTATTTCAATTAGTGTTAAGGAAGCCAAAGTGGATTTACTTTCGGATCAAGGACAGGTTTTGCGCCAAGGTAGTTGGCACTGTACTTTTTTAGAATTGACATGCGCCAAGTCCTACATGGAAAATGAAATCAGCTTCTCCATAAAGCTTTAAAGGAAGCTGAAAGGAAGAATAAAGTGCTCTAAAATTCCCTGATGGATGGCTTTGGACCTCAGACGAAGCCTGTTTGTAAATGTTTATAATGCACTAACTGCAGCTGAAGTCTATGCATTATGCATCTATCACACATTCTTTAATTGGTTTTGTCTCACAAAGACTCACAATTACAAGCATAACTCTCTTTCCAATACTGAATGGTTTAATGTGCACACATAGAAAAAAGAAAAAAAGCACAAATCATGGGAAATCTTACACAGTATATAAATTCAATCATCACACTGTTTTTAAAGGGATTCATTTATTGTTTGTCACTGGAAAAAGAATATGGGAACTGAGCAGTAAAGAAAACTGGAACAGGTTTGCTGATGTTTCTGTTTCTATATACATTCAATTGCTTAAACAATTTTTTAAGCAAAAAATCTTGATAAAATCCTTTTAAAATCACAGCAAAAAGAAATAAATATTTCTGTAATTCGATGTTCAATGGTTTTTTGCCATCAGCTTTTCTGTATCATTTTTGGTATATTCATACATTTTAGTGTAGAAAAAGACCCTCATTTTATCCTCCCACATCTTTATGTCTATTTTTCTAAAACTGTATGTTGGAATTAAATAGAAATCTTAAAGATCGGTATTTTTTTACTTTGTTTTAATTCAGGCAATCTGGAAGTCTGCCTGAATCCTACTTTACAAGGCGGAGTTTGGGGTCCTAGCATCTCTCTTTCCGCCGTACCCGCCATCTTGTAGAGACCCGGGGTAAGATGTTCTCCCTTAAATTTTCTGTTTTAATCTTGATTACCTCTTGATTGGTTTACGTTTACGTTAGTAAGAACTTCGGGAATGTATATTTACACCCCTTTGAAGTATAATTTGAAGAAATTTGATCGCTAAATGTAGTTTCGTTCTCAAACTGTTAGCATAAGGATCAGCGTGGCTCTCCATGCGGCCCTGACCACACCAGAAACATTGGGTAGAAACGCTAATATCAATATAAATGAAATTCAGTCTGGAATAAATAAATGTATTTCTATTGCTGCACCACTGTTGTTAAGAAAACCACAATTCGGGAACAGGATGTGGGGTTAAAATGTTCTCACCTACATTGCTTTACTGCCCACTCTTCTGTTATATAGCTTTGTCTGAAATTAGCCTTATGTCCAATATTAGAATTGAGTAATAATTCCATTATTCCGTAATCGTGTATTTTCCTCTTTTTTTGTAATGCTGCACTTAATTCGACCCTGCAATTAGCCCCCCTTTTTAGCAGGTTGTTTCATAGAAACTGTGTGACCTTACCTAAAGTGGCATTGTGTGGACATGATCTCTGTGGTGTGAGTAAAAACAAAACATTTATATTTTGACCTGTAGTTATCAGGCATCATGACGAACACCAGAGGCAAAAGGAGGGGGACCAGGTACATGTTCAGCAGGCCCTTCCGCAAACATGGTGAGTAGTTGAATGAAAGATGCGTTAACCATCTACAACACGCAATGGTTATGACCTGGGGGATAAATCATGTCAGGGTTTGTGATAACTGTATGTAATCTACTCTATAAAATAGGACTTATGAAATGTTAAGCATTATTTTACTCTTCAAAATGTTTGGAATCCAATGTGAGAACAAATGTTTTATCCGTTTATATTGCTATTCTAATACATATTGATATTATTTGTTTGGGAATTTGTCTTGATATACTCAATTTAGTCTAAATGCATTCACTCCGTCTTCTGAACAAAAGAATGTGTTTGTGAGGTTGAAAGTATATAATAGAATTAATGTTAAAAAAAAAAAAGTCTAGCGCATTAATCATCCAGGTTATTGGTCTTGTTCACGCTGTAATAGAATATTTAATTTTGCATTGGTGACAACCTAAACTGTTTGATTCAGCTCAAAGAGGTCTTTACTTGACTATAGAAAGCCAAAATTTATATCAATTTATATTTTTGTGTTCTTTTTTTCTTTACTCCACAGGCCCAATCCCTCTGTCCACATACATGCGCATCTACAAGAAAGGAGACATCGTAGACATCAAGGTGGGCTTTGCTAATTGTTTAATTCAAGCTAGTTGGAATAATTAGCAAAAATTACAAAAATATATTTTTTTTAACTCTCCTGGTTTAGTCGGCTGAAGGTTGTGTATTCTTTTGTAAGAGAGGGAAAATGGGTACCGGGATCTTGGTGTAGTTTTAGACCACAGAAACCTTTTAGCTCCACGGTTGCCTTTAAATGAAACTGCTGATCAGTAGTGAAAAGGCTTCCTACATTTGGGATGCTTTTTTTGTTTTTTGTTTGTGATTTAACGATTGTCTAAGACAAAGTGTACAAAGGAACAATGAGCATCCCCCCCAATTTTGGGTACAATTTTAAACCCGTATTACTTCATATTTTTATTATTAGACATATAGGAATTTTAGACACTGCAAATCAAAACAAAAATGTAATTTTTGTGGCTTCTCTGGCCAACAGTGGGTTTCATTTGGACCCGTGAACATGTTTTTTTGTATTTTTTTTTAATGAAGATACTAGTAATTATTTTAAGTTAACGCGTGTTTGGATTTCAGGGTTTCTGTGCGACCTAATTAAGTGTTTCTAGGTCTGGACTAATATAAGTAACAAAAACTGAAATATTTGTAGGTCCTCGCTAGTTTTCCCATCTTCCAAACTCGGTCTTTGTCTTTCATCTTTTTGTCAATGTCTCCACCAGTTCAACTACTCCTCAATCTATGCATTACTTCATCTGTTCATATAAACATGGTAAAAGAAACGTCTTAAATTGTTTGAGAGCTGTAGAATTTTATGGAAAAAGTTTTAAAGACTTTAACATAATAGGATGTCTAAAATATTTTTCATCTGTGTTTTACCATAAAGCAGGGAAACGGCTCATATGTTGCCAGATGAAAACTATATTAGTGCGATGCTGTTTTGATTTGTAGACCATTGTTGAGCAAAACTCAATCCCTGCATTAGCTTTTCTATGGTATAAATAAATAGGCAGGATGTAGATTATCAGCAAAAGTCTTCAACTTTCTTTTGTTGTGTGTTTAATTTGAAAATGGAACAAATATTGTTGGATTTATTGATGTTGGACTCGCTGAGAGCAGTAGCTAATGCTCTCCATGCTGTTGATCAGCAGAAGGAATCAGGCGGTGATTGTTGTTTGACTCTTATGTTTAATATCTCTTCAGGGCACAGGTACCATTCAGAAAGGTATGCCTCATAAATGCTACCACGGCAAAACAGGCCGCGTCTACAACGTCACTCAGCATGCTGTCGGCATCATTGTCAACAAGCAGGTCAAGTAAGTAGAAAGTGGTCATCTTATTTGTAATTTATTTTGCTTTGGGTTCTGGAAACTAGGAGCTTAATTCTTTCTGAAGAATAAATTAATCTCTGATGATTTTTACTCCATAATCCCCACCTTCACTTTGCCACCTGGAGCCCATCTGTCCTCGGTGGTCATTCATGTTGGGGAGAATAGTTCATCCTCACGCACCTCAGTCTAAACTTAGTGTTTTGGCTTTGGGTCGTCTTGAGGAGACATCACAGGACTGCAGTGTCGTATGTGATTGCAGCCTGGTTGAAATTGTCCATCTTTGTTTTAACTCGTGTTTTTATGTTCACTTTTCAGGGGAAAGATTCTGGCTAAAAGGATTAACGTGCGCATTGAGCACGTGAAGCATTCGAAGAGCAGGGACAGCTTCCTGCAGCGTGTCAAAGAGAACGAGCGCAAGAAGCTGGAGGCCAAGCAGAACGGCACCTGGGTGGAACTGAAGCGCCAGGTAGGAGCTGATCTCGTGTTGAGGAAACTGCGATTTAGTTCAGTACATGGATGGTTTTCGGGTTTTTATGTTTTTTATATTTCAACCTTTAATGATGTTTTCTCTCTTAGCCGGCTCCTCCCCGTGAGGCTCACTTCGTCAGCACCAAGAACAACGAGCCACAGCTGCTGGAGCCCATCCCCTACGAGTTCATGGCATAAAGTGCTCAAAATATTAAAGATATTTGTACACAAACATTCTGACATGTCCTTTTTTTTTCTTCATATTGAGTTAAATGTCAAGGTTTCAGACTAAGTCCTCACTCAGTGATGATTCTCCTCCTTTGATTTTCTAAAATGAAATCAAAAGCACCTATTTTCACCGGCGAACTGAGAGTGATGGGCTTAAATGTTACAAGCATTTTATTACATAAATACATCCACATAATTTATTGGGAAAGGGAGAAAATCGGTGGTATTGTTTCATTATTTGGGTTCTGTGGCTAAATTCCTTCAAAATATACTTTCCCCTTGTCATCTGGAATGATGGGTAATGTTTAGCCTAGAGGGAGGTCCACTTCAGCCCTTGGACTCAGGTTGTCGGCCTAAGTCAAATTACTTGTTCCTTAGAAGTCCTCCAAAATGATTTGAAACGGTTAATTTAACAGTTGGAATAGAGTTTGGTTTAAAACATGAAGGCCATCTCCTGAGGTGTAGCAGTACTAAAATACTGCTGTTTGTAGGTGTAAATCCTGAGCCTGATTTCTATGTGTGCTGAAAACGAGTCAATTAGGAAATTATAAAAGAAATTAATTTGGCAAGCCTGCAGTCTGTATAATGCAAACGACATGTGCCAAGGTAACACAACATATCCTCCCTTGCATTTAAATTAAAATCTGCACTTTTGATGAAACCAAAAAGACCCGCTCACATTGTGATGGTTTACTAAAGTTGACTGGATCAATGCTTAGAAGAAATGACATAATTAAATCAATACTCCTGCTGAATAGTGCATCTATGTATCAGGTACTCAGGAGTAGTTTCACAGTATTGCAGTTTTTGAACAGAAATATAAAGTATCACAGCTGTTAACTATAATTTCTGTCTCCATCCATCCATTGTAACAGTGGAACAAAAATGCACCATTATGACATTTTCCTACGACTTATGGGTTAAATGCTATTTTCCATCAGCTGAGCCTGCTGCATCATTTGGAGGCTGATTGAAAGTAAACAAGTTTGCTGTGATTTAACCTACATACAACAACCATGGATTTTGTACATTTTATAATTCAAAAATTATTAAATCTGTTATGGTCATGGATAGTACTTGGTACTTTAGTCTGTTTACCAAATACTATTTTACTCTTGAGTAATCTCTTTAAAGGATACTTTTTACTTGAGTTAAAATATCAAGTACGTTTTTCCTGAGGTAAATTGTTGGGGTGCTCTATCCATCTCCTGTACCAACTTTCCCTTCCTGATGACTTGCAGATTTAAATCACACCAGATCACTGTGGTGTCAATGATGCTTTAGATGTATCTGGCCTAATGAGCAACACTCTGAACGGCTCTGGATGCATGTTGTTTTTGAAGCATATAAACGAAGTTCAGCTCTTGTAAAGTTAATCTCAATTTTATTACAAGGTTTTCCTTCAAAATCAGATCCAACTTCATAACAGCAGGAGGAATACAGTGTATAGAGTATATAAAAACATGACAAATGACCACTTACTGCGAAATATGAAAGTCTGATGTATGTCAAAAAACAATGAAGTTAAACATCAAATATGGAGAGAAAAATATAAAAACAGATGTAAGCTGTGCAATCCTCTCAATATGTTTTATGGTCTTTGTTACGCTTCCCTCATTACTTTAGTTTGAAATAACTTCCGATATTTAGAGCTTTATATTTTATTAAGTCACCACGTGTGTTTCTTGTCTTCATGTGAGGCGTCAGACGTGGGTTTTGCTGCGATACGAGCCATAGCTTCTGTATTAAATGTAATTTTAGCTATTGTATCTATTTTTTTAAACCGCTTTGAAATAATCGGAATGATACTTCTTGATTTTGTTGCTCTGAATAATAAACATTTTGATGATCTAATTAATTTAGCTTATCACATTAGCAGCATTAGTATTAGCGCCTCGCTAAATGACCAGAGAGCTACAAACTGCATTTGTTAAAGAGGAGCCAGAAAAACAAGTTAACAGGGAGGTCCTTTGGGATTTTACAAAAGGAATAATTTAGACCAGAATCATTTTGAGGTCGCACTAAAATTCACTTTCGAAGGAGAATACAGTTTGTGCTCCGAACCTCATCCATATGGGAGGAGGTGTAAGATTTTATTGCTGGAGGCCAAAAAATTGGTTGAAAATTAAAAAGAAATAGGCAAAGCTGTTGGCTCTTTGAAATTTAAAGCCTTTGTTAAGATGATGTAGGGGCAACAAAAAAAAAAAGCTTAACTAAAGGCTGTTATTTAACTATAATCCAGATTTGAAAATGTGTTGTTCCTTTGCACTTTTAATAAATATGTTATTAATTTTAACAGATCTTAAGTTAATTGTCAGAGACGCTGATGGCTTCATGTTTTCCCCTTGTAATTACAGCATGAATGTCCTTAGTGTGGACCAGTGGGTCAGTTTTCTACCCCTGGACTGAAATGTGCAGTTCAGGAATAATTTGGCTCACTAGTACAGATGATACAGGAGACTTTTATTTTCATTAATGGGAAAGATTAAGTCCAGCAATTTGAAATATTCATACAATGGAAAATGTTATATGCATCAGACAGTCTGTCTGTTATGTATCTTTTTTTGCTCTTTTTTTATATTCATAACAAACTTGACCACAACTATTCAGTAACTTCAAAACCATAAATCAATGCACCCAAATCTGCTTCTAAATAATGTATTAAACTCGGTTGGATAAATCAGCCCTAATAAATCAAATGTATGTTTGTATGGGTAAACATTAAAATGTTAACCTTACACAAGAGTTAAGCATGCCAAACTATTATGTATCCTTTATTTCATGCTACAGTTTTCATCCGTATGGAGCTCCCTGCGTCTGGCTGTTTATTCCAAGTGGCCGCTAAAGTCTAAATGCTTTTTTTTTATTTTCAGTCAAATTCCCAAAACCCTTGCAAATTGCATGCCTATGTTTTGGTCAAGCAAATGAGCAAATACCGTTCTGTGTTTTGCATCTAAGATCATTTACCATGCAAAAAAAAAATAAAATAAAAAAGAATAAAAATGTTATTGGAATGCTCCATGCTTAGCTCACTGGTTATCAGGTGAAAGTAGAAAAAATATATTTTTATTACCTGTTTAGTTTCTGGTTTCATTATGAGTAGGGGAGACGTAGTGTATCTATTACAGGAATTACAGGGCTTGGCTTTTACTGATTGTCCAGCAAGGGGCAGTACTAACTAAAAGATCTAACTGCGCCTCAATGACAAAAAACATTTCATACTCTTCAGACATGCGCTTTTTCATCGATATTGTCCCGTTATACTGTCTTAACCATGCCGATAATGGCAACTATAACATATTTTAATTTAGTTTCACCCCACATTAGAAACAATACTGTAAAGTTTATTTCTCTATTAGATATTTCTAGACAAAATGAAACACAAAAATATGAAACATTAATTTCTAATAACAACATTGTTAAACCGATTTCATGTATTCATAAGAAGGATTTGATTTCTTAAGACTGTATATTCTGTTTATTTCAAACAGTATTGTTCGTGAGTTGGAATGATTATGCTTAGTATTAATTATAGGCCTACTATTATGTTTGGTCATGCATAATCCATGTTTAGGATAAAATGTATTTTGGTTAATATCCTTATTTTTTGCATGCGTTGCTTTACTAATACAAGGAAATTGTCTGAGGAGCCAACCTGTGTTTGTGTGGACCACTTAATGTGGACTGTTTAATCAGTGGAGGCTGAATGGCTGGTTGGTTATGTGATAAATAGGTTATCTTACCCCATCTCAGTACTTTACCCAATATTGACACAAATTAGGACCAGTTTGCTGAGATAAGGCAGCTTAAGGAGGCGGAGGGAAGCCAATGCCATTTGAGGAAAACAGAAAAAATTAAAGGGTTTTTCTACCTTTTGATGTTTCTTAATATATATTTTTAAGTAACCATTAGAGATGTCAAATAAAACGAAGTACAGCTGCCAAAATGTCAGCATTAAACATCTATATTTTGTTATGACAGACCCTCAAGTCATTTTGAACCTCTAACCGGTTTTCTTCCACCATTTCCTTGGAATTCTTTCCATTAACCTTCTCATTAATAAGCTTTAAAAAACCCAATCCCCTTAGCAGTATGCTGCCACCACCATGTCGGCCCATGCAAATGATAAGTAAAGGAGGACATGCATCAACTCTCATAGACAAGCATTTTAATTCAGATCAAATCACAGACTCAAAGTAATAATTATAATCTTCTGCACAAGATTAGTTCCATTTGATTTCATTTAAGAGAATCCGAGTAAAAGAGCCTAAACACAAATGCGTGTTACTTATTTAGGCTTTTCCTTTTCCCTCCACTTTGCAAATGAAAGTGGAATTTTGTGCTTGTCACATGACAAATGTGGAAAGATTCAACGGATATAAATACGGATTAAAGTCATAAATTATGGTGCTCTCTGTTATTTAACCCTTCAGAGGTTTGTCTCTCTGTAACTCCAACACCCTGCTGGCCTGAGGTCAGTGGATTTAGACACCAGCCTTATCGGGACAGAGTAATAAGTGTCCAACAACCCAAAGAGATAAAACCAGGAAAAGCAGATGGAAAAACCAGATGCAATCAATCAATGAACAGGCTGGCAGCCAAAGCCTTTGGTATTGATCGGTGCGTTCTCGATCTACCTTGGAGTATTCAGATAACGTTATCTGCACAGTTTTGTCCGATAGTCTCTGACTCTTGAGACTAATACTGAAAAAAAACATTTAACAGCAATGATTTTTCTCTGTATCTTAACACTTTGGAATCAACACGCAGTAGATTTCCTTTTATTCTGTTCTCTCAGATTCTCAGTGACTCATGGAAGTTACTGATTGAGGGAAGAAAAAGCACATACACTGAGAGGAGAGGGAGGAAGGAAACAAAATGAGTTGGGAGGTGGAGCAGAGAGAGAGAAAGAGAGCAGGCCTGTGGATAAAAACCACAGAGCACTATGAACTCCTTAATCACACAAGTTTGACACACACAGATTGAGTGTGTCAGCTCAGCCAGCAGCCAGAAGCAGCTGTATCGACCCGGGACGTTACACATTAACATCACAGACACACACAGGCAAACAGCAGATAATCGGACATGAACACAGTTTGTTTTTTGGAGCTGCTGAATAGCATGATATACTAATATGACTTCACACCATTACAAGTTTGTTGGATAACTTAGAGTGCGCACGTGGGACAAAATGAGCTCTCTTTCTTTGGTTTTAAAAATGAAAAATCCTCAGAAAAAAGGCATAAATGGATAGCTAACTAAGAAAATAAAGAAATACGCACAATTTCATCTAGTTACTCCATGAAGAAGTCGATCAGTGATGAGTTTGATGTTGGTAATGCTCAGGATGGGTTTAAAGAGAGAGGAAAAACCCCACTGCATGCCAAACTGTTGCATGCTGTATCTTTGTGTGCGATAGGTGGGGTGAGAGCCTGTGGTTATCAGGGACAGCCAGGTGTGGGCGCAGAGGTATATGTGGATATAAGGCCCAGCTGTATTGATCCCTTCCCTGGGTGAGGTGGTGGTAGTGTGGGGGCCGGATGAGGAGAGGAGGAAGAGGTTGATAACAGAGTTTACTGGACCCAAGCATGCTCACCTAAGAGCGTGGGAGGGCGCTAAGGTAACGCCCAACACACTCTCAATAGGCCTTGTTCACAAAAGTCAGTCAAAGGTTTCACATGAGGGCAGAGCTTGGGCACATAAGGTGATCTGGAATGTTTGGACAAGCAGATAGCATCTCTCTGGATTGTTCGCCGCTTTTCTCTAAAGGCTAGAAATTAAATACACATGTAATGGCCTCTAAAAGGATAATAAAAGTATGTATTCATTCTAACATATTAAGGGAATTATATGTTTTTTTGCAGTTTTTCACTTTAAAATCTTGTATGGTGGTTTTTATTTAATCTCACTGATACTGATGCACTGTGCAGAGTAACTAAAAATAAGCACAACTATATTATATGACAATTTTTTTTTACAAAATGTACAGAAAATAATTCAGAAAATACAATGTTTTCCTTAAAGGTGTTTATAAAAATTCACAAATGGGAAACACTGAATATGAAAGTGATACCGTTTTTTTGTTGCACATTTATAAAATACACATAAACTAAAATATTAACAACAACCATTTCAAAATCCTGTAGAAAAATATAAAAACAAGCAAAGATATAAAAAAACTGTAAAAACAAACAGAAAAATGAAAACTATAAAAAGGCAAAAAAGTGCAAAAACACTGATAATAAAATCCATTTAAAAGATAACTAATTCATGAATTTTCATTTCTTAGAAAACCAATTAAAAAATGCTTATCATAACCAAAACAATTTACATAAATCCAATACAGAACACGAAAACTGTCTCATTACGGACACAAAAGTTGCAAAAAAAAACAAACAAAACAACAA
>JAUZNJ010045335.1:0-19699 GCA_034780135.1 Jordanella pulchra | reverse complement strand
CATAAATCCAATACAGAACACGAAAACTGTCTCATTACGGACACAAAAGTTGCAAAAAAAAACAAACAAAACAACAACTTCCAAAACATAAGTTTAACTTTACTAAGTAGAACCCAACTGCATGGAAATAAAACTACAGAAAAATAATAAAAAGCTAAGAAAACCAAAATAAAAGAAAGAAAAATCAAAAAGAAAAAGCCCCTCCAAATAAAAAAATATGGATTAAAAAAATAAAAAGAGTTTTAAAAAAATTAGGAAACAGAGGATTGTCTGATCAGACAGTTTGG
Organism: Jordanella pulchra; assembly: GCA_034780135.1. Classification (NCBI taxonomy): domain Eukaryota; kingdom Metazoa; phylum Chordata; class Actinopteri; order Cyprinodontiformes; family Cyprinodontidae; genus Jordanella; species Jordanella pulchra. The sequence goes on along the minus strand of JAUZNJ010045335.1, from coordinate 19,412 downwards.
GAAAACCCAGAGAGACAAAACAGAACGGTGACACAAACTAAATAAGTACAGAAACTCTTCATTTGTGTACAATAAAGAAACAGATCAGAGCAAACAAAATAGAGAATCTTTTCCACTCTTTAAGAAAATAATAACTCATTCCCTTCATCATCTTTAGGTTTTATTTAAACTGAGATCTACATAAATGCTTATTAAAAATTGTTTTCTTTTTCACAGCAATAAATCCCACCTTCAAGGAGAAAATATTAAAAGAGAGATAAGATGAAGATTAGAGCAGTAAAATTGGAGTGTGTCACACTGATGGAGACACTCAGTCGCCTTTTTTCTCTCCTGCCTCTTCACCACATGGATCAGGAGATTAAAAGACATTATTTAGAATTGAATAATCTAAAGTCAATCACTGCTTCCACGCCTCTAGTATAAAATCTGAGTACATTTGATCAGAAGGTTGTCTATTCTCCTTCTAGTTTTTTCAGTTTAAACAGACAGAACCCCCCCTCCTTTCTTCATGATATGGAACATCCCAATTAGATAAATTAGGCCCAGGTTGCGCTGGTGGTTGTGGGTCATTGAGTGTCCTGCCAATTTTGTTTGACAAATCCCTTGTTTGATCAAGCACCGCAAAACCTGACATTAAAGATGGGTGAGAGGTTGCAAAGTCAAAACATGTACGTTTGCTCTTTTTCTGATTGTAAAGCCACATTTAAGAAGTCGTGGAAGTTAGAGGCTCATCTGTGCAAACACAGTGGATTGGTAAGGCTAAAAGCATCCATGCATGTGGACTTCTTTTCTTCCTGCCTGACTCAGTACGACTTTATGGGTTCGTCTTAGAAACCATTTTCCTGTGAGAACTGCGAGAAGAGCTTTTACACCCGCTATGAGCTCACCAGGCATGAACGGGTGCATAGTGGTGAAAAACCACACAAGTAAGACCTTGCCTACTTGCTTAAGGTAATAAAAATGACTCTTTGGTTGGTGTTGGTTACCTGCCTGGTTTTCAGGTGTTCTATTGATGGGTGCTTGGAGGCTTTTGGAACAAATGCCAGCATGAAAAACCATGTTGCTCGAGTGCACCAGCAACAGGAGGAGCGATATCAAGTACAGCAGTTCCCTCTGTACTTATCTCTTATAATCAATTCCCTTTTCTATCTTTCTAAACTTGCATGTTTTATTTCCTTCCTCTAGTGTTGCCATCAAGGCTGTGGGAAGGAGTTTGGCAAGAAAAAACAACTAAAAGCCCACAAGAGTGAGCATGGGGAACTTTCTGTTTTTCTGTGAGTGCTCATCAGATTTTTTTTTTTTAAATGAAAAATCAACAAACTGTCCCTGCATCTAAGCTTTTCTTCCTACAGCTGCACGTTCAATGGATGCGGAAAAGATTTTCCAAGCCAAGACAAACTGAAGCATCACAAGAAAGTTCACCAAGGTTGGTTTGACCTTTTTCTTTCTCTCCTAGTCAATCTTTAACCAACACCTCACCTTCCTTTAGGTTACCTGTGCAGCTTTGACCAATGTTCTTACAAAGGTAAAACTTGGACTGAATATCTAAAGCACAGGGCACAACACAAAGGTATGAATGCAACGCTATATTTCTGCAGGCTTTTCTAAACTCGTATAAAAACCAAACGTATTCTTTCAGTGAAAGTTCTGTGTGAAGAGTGCAAAAAGCTCTTCAACAACACTTGGTTTTTGCGCCTGCATATGCTCCATGTGCACTCTGGGGAGAAGAGGTACTTTGCGTGCCCCACAGAGGGCTGTAACAGGAAGTTCACCCGACGCTTCAAATTGGAGAGGCATGTGGTGGGAGACCATGAGGGGGAAAAGCCCTTCACCTGTACATATGCTGGCTGTGGAAAGAGCTTTGCCTTGAAGGTAAAAAACAAAGTCAAAGTGCTTTAATGGAACAAAACCTAGAATGTTGCAGGAAATTGATCCACTGGAGGGTAGATGAAGCTTATGCTTTAGATTTGACTCTATCATTTGTGGAAAAGGCTGAAAGTCTGATTCAATGTAGATATTGAGTAATGAGTCCAGTGAGATGAGCTCTAAATAGATCTTTGACTTAAACTCCTTACTTTAAAATGTTTTTTTTGTCCTCTTTAAAATGACTGAAATTGTTTCTTAACAGGAAAGCTTGTGGCGACATAGTGCGTTTCATGATCCTGCAAAAAGAAAACTTAAGGTAGTTTAAGTATTTTCATTCTCTGTTCATGTAAGATTTTAAAATATTTCTTTGCGCTCTACAGAAAAGGAAGCCTAAAAACAAGCTCGTGCAGGAGGCTACCCAGTCGGCTGCAGACAATCAAGAAGAAACTAGCAAGCTTGCCGCAAAGCTGCACACTACAACTTTAACGGATGAAAAACCTTGAATCTGATTTTGTCTGGGAGTGATCATTCATGAAGCACCCCTGTCTCCTGATTCAGGTTTAAATAAAGTCCCATTCAAAGCATAATGAAGTGAATGAATTTTTTTTTTTATTTTTTTTTTTTGGACCTTTGTTTATAAAGCATGTCATTTTATGGATGGTTAAAACTACTTCCTACAATAGACTTTTACTATACACTTGCTGCAAGTGAAGGGTAAAATAAAACTGATGCTAAGATTATGAAAATCACAATTGCACTTCTTTACAATAGTGCTTTGAGTCTGCAATTGGGAATTTGTTTGGGTGAATGGGCTATAAGGGCCTCTAAAACTCACTTTAGCCTTCTAGTATGGGCTGGGTGAGAAAATGCTGCTTGAAAATCCAGTTTGGTCAAGGTAAACGTTTTCTGGCAACATGATTAAATTTAAAGTGGATTTGCAGTTTCTCTCACTATGAAACTCTATCGCTACCTCCCAGTGTTTTGGGTTATTTAAATGTTGCATATGTAGATAAAAATGTGCATCAAAGCTTTAAATTGGTCCTAGGCTGACTTTGACTCAAGCAAATGTTTGTTTGGGAATAATTCCTTTGTGCTGGGGAAAAACCTCTAAAGTCTTGTGCATCCTTTTAAACTTAAAGCTTCATTGTTCTGCATTTGGAGGTCTCCATGTAAGAAAAGTTTCCTCAGAGCAGGATGCTGCCATGTTTCATTAGGGGACTGATCTCAGTTATAGTGTGCATATATTAAACAAGGTGACCTTTTAGTAAAACAATAACTGCATCTTCCACATGTAACTTCCCCCCTTTGCTTGTTGCAAACAACTACTTGATGCTTCCTTTTTACAACCATGTGACTTCACACTGAGAAGTTTAACTTTACTTTTGCTATCTTTTACCTACTGTTTTTGGGATTGAAGTGGACAAAGGGACACATTAAAGCTATTTTCATTTCAGTTTATTTCATGGAGGGAACTAACCGGTTCTTCATGTGCAAACTCAGTAATGGAGTCACTTTTCCTTTCAAAGGAAATGTTTATTAAACAAACACACATTCACACATGTATAAAAGGTCAGCTGGTTGTATGGTGATGATACCTGAAGGCTGACCCTCCCTCAGGATGTGGCAGGTTTTTATAATAAGGCCTTGGGCTCATTCAGATGGAAACATCACTGGTGCAGTAAGGCAAAAGGGAATTGTTCACTTTTTTTAAACTTACCAACTCCCAACGATGCCTCCGTCTGAATAAAACCCTGAGGTTCTACCACTGCTCAGTGAGGTGAATACAGCACAAACTGCATGTTAACAGTTGGAGCACGACTCTCCCTCTTGGGAGTGAAGACAACATGACCATATGAAACACAGCAGTGTCTGTTTAGGAGTGCAGTCTGTCGAGTGACGTGGCACAATCTGGATCAGTTTCCCCTGCTGGGTCTGCAACAGTCCTGGATGCGTTTGGTCCTGGATTAAGCCCGGTATGGAGCGATGTACAGTAGGATGCACCGGTTCGTTTGGCCGAGGTTGCTCCCCGATTTAGAACATTCTGGGTGAAGCCTGCTGGCTTTAGTCCTGGTTATACCAGGCTGCCGGGCCAGGAGACCACAGTCAGCGCCACTCGGCTGCGCTGCTCCTTTAGCATGGGCACCAGAGCTGAGTGGCTCATTCCTGCAGTGGAGAGGCCGTTTACTGCCACTATCATGTCTCCACACCTAGAACACATGGGCAGGAGATGTGTTATGTTATCTCACAATTAAACAGTTATTGTTCAGCCTTTCTTGTTTTTAATTTTCTTGTCATAGTAGCTTCATCTGGTCTGTTCCTGTTTGGCTGTGGCTCCATCCTGGAGAGAAATGCCTAACACTTAGCATAATCCCTACCATGCATATTTGCACCAGTCCAACCATTTATAATCTGACAAACCAGATTCATAAAGTGTAGCACTCAGATGTAGTTCTACACATTATTAATGTGGGACTACTCGCATCAAATATTAGATGTTCAGCTGAACATTTTGAGCTGATTGGGCTTTAAAGACACACAGTGCCCACCTAGCAAAGTTTGGTTTTGACCAGTCACACTAACAAATGAAAGACGCCATGAGAAACCAAAACAACTTACACTTTTGGTCCTCTAATGACAGGTGAAATGTTTCTAGCTGGGGTTTTGAGGATTCTGATCATTTCTAATGGTGGATGTGTGCTGACTGCATGGTAGCTAAGCATTGCTAACATCCTTTTAATTTATTTTAAAGTTATGACAAACTTTATTTCAGTAAACACCAACATGACATTAACATTTGTGTTTTCTGATTCGCTCATTTTATTTAACTGCTAAAAAAGACAAAACCACATTGTTTTCTTTGTAGCCAATTTACTCTTTAGAGTTATTTAAAGTTTCATTTGGGTAATTTTTTCAGAAGTAATTACATAATGTTAAGAATAAATTATTTAAACAGCTATTTAGGTCTGATTAGACAAATCATTTGATTAAATAATATTTAACCAAATATTTTATTTACCTTTTGGATTTGGGATATGAATTGGTTTGAACACATTTCAATTCCACACTGATATCATCGCCTTGATACATAAAATTAAAAACATTTGAAAGCTTCAAATGGCCTTAAGTACAAATTTTTGCCTTTAAGGGTAATGATGAAGCTAATCATCCTGATGTTGTGTTAATGCAGCAACAACCATCATTTCAAATACCTTCTAAAATGTTTCTTGTTGTACCTATGCGGGAAACCATGTCACGATGACAGAAAACATTACTAGTTAAAGCAACATGTGTAACTTTTAGCCACTAGGGGCGCTAGATCTGTAACTTCCAGGTTTAGCGCCCCTGGAGGACACTGGCAACATTGCACTGTTACCAAATGAATCAGACTTTCTCTGTGGTATGTAATCTGTTAGCAGACCAGATTATACAGAGTTTCTAGGCCATGTTTACCTCTCTAGATAAAATCCTATATAACAAGAAGCTTTAGCTTCTGTTAAAGGGGAGCTGAGACTGCTGTAAAAAAGCACCGTAGGTCGCATGATTTATTCAGTGACGGATCTGATGAAAACTCATTTAATATATCTCAAATTAAGGTAATACTTTAGTCAAAGTTTCTATCACTCCCAGCTAACTCACTTAAGGCGGCCATCGTAGTATGCAGGCGTGCCGAGGACAATGGTCTTGATGAAAAATGCCTGGTTGCCATGGCTTTCCTCGTATCCCCCAACAATGCTGAAGCCCCAGCTCCCAGGATGGCTTCTCCGCAACACAATCTCATGGCTACTGTGCAGGTAGCTGCAGCAAAGAGAAAAGATTAGGATAGAAAACATCCGATTGCATTTGAAACTCTGCATTATTTTAAAACTGACAGGTGAGGCGCAGGTGTGCAGGGTTTTGAAAAACCTTTTCGCTTTTTGCCACGTTACAAGCACAAACCTAAATGCATTCTATTGGGATTTAATGAGAGAGGTAAAGTGTTGGATGGATGCATCTGCAAGCTTTATACTTCAAGAGACTATTTTTCTATTCTTTGTTGTAAAACTGTTTTAATTCAGTCAACCTAGTTGTATTGTGTGTGTGAAGATCAATTATAAGGTCTTGTCTCAGATTTTTAAATGCATTTTTATCTCTAGACTTTAAATGAGCCATTCTTATGCATACGTTTTGCCTATGCATGTATAAGCTTATGCAAGCTTATGTTTCCTTTAGAAGGTGAATCTTTGTTATGCTACATTCACCACCACAATCCAGCACATTCCATGGAAAAGCATCTGTCCGCACCTTCAAATGCACCTTCCTTACCTGGGCAGGCCCAGCCACATGACCCATGAGGGGGACCAGTTGGCATCAAAATCGCTGTCGTGGGTGTGAGGCAGCAGCTCGTCATGTTCATGCTCCTCCACCATGCTGACCTCCAGCACCCTCAGCTGCACTGAGGGTGAAGCAGCACTGGCCTTCAATGTTCCGACAGCCTCACTGTGGCTCAGGTACGTCAGATCCTGACCGTTGATGCTCAGCAAGACATCGCCTGGCAGCAAGGAATGAAAAAAGATGCAAACGTTTTTATTTTAGTCAAATCTAAATTTCCTATGACTCCTGGAGGTAAAAGACGAGCACTTACCTCTTTTAATTCGTCCATCCCGGGACAAACAGCCGTGCGGCTGAACGCTTGTGACGAAGATCGGCAGCTCCCCGCTCTTACTGCCCCGGCCTCCTGCCACGGTCATACCCAGGGACTCCAGGGGCTCCTTCTTCACATTGATGTGTTTCTCCTTACAACTCACACACTGGGACAAATCCTGGGAGAAATCATGAAACACAGACTCAAACTTTTCCTTTTTTCATCTGAAGACAATAACGGATCAATGCTAAACATATAGTAACAAAGCATACAGATGGACATGATGGCACAAGCACGATCCTTACTCTGTGAGTGCTGGTGCGGGACAGGTGTGCGGGCACAGGGCTTGGAGTGGAGCTGTGATTTGGCAGGAAGTGATCAAGGCAGTACAGGTCTCTGGTTGAGCTTGATTTTGGTGGTGGGGGTGGTGTCGGTTTGTTGGGTCGTCCAATGAGGAGGTGGACACGCTCTCCGCTTGCCTGCAGAAACAGAGTTGGTGGGTCAAGTTTAAACTTTTATACATCCATGCTTTAAACATTAAAACAACCTCTAATTAACAAGAAAAATACAAATAGATGGACACAATCGGATCTGCTGCCCTTTTCTGCCTCTTCATGGTATATATAGTTTTTTCCTTGAAAGCTTTATAAAGAAATGAAGTTACATTCCACACCTGTATGATCTGGGCGGCCTGTTCAGGGGTGCCATGGCAGAGGTCCTGGTCGTTGACAGCCAGCACACGGTCGTTGCTCCGCAGTCTGCCGTCCTTCGCTGCCAGGCCTCCTTCCAAGAGGTCCAACACAAACACGCCCGACTCATCCGTCCGACGGACCAGCTTGATGCCGAGCTGCTCCGTGGAGTCTCGCTTGTGAAGCGTGATTCTTAAGGTGGCAGGGCTGGAGGGGGCACCTTCAGGTGTAGAGCAGGGGGCGTGAGGCACAGCTGGGGTGGTGGAGGAGGAGGAGGAAGAGGAGGGAGGAGCTCTGGAGGCACAGCGTCGCTCCCTCAGCACCGTCAGCTGCAGGGTGGTGCAGGGCCGCGCCAGGGTGGAGCGGGCAAAGCTGTGCGGGACGTTACTGATGTCGACGTTGTTCACCTTGGAAAGGAAGGCATCAAAGGAGAAACCCATCGGAATAAACATAGAGTTTCTGTTTTGCCATTTAAGTTGAGACACGAAAGGAAATATGATAGAAGAAATAATGATTTATATAAAATCATTAATTGTTTTACTATCTAAAATCTAAAAAAGAAAAGGATTTAAATGAGATATAATCTGCCACCTTTTTTAAAGAAAACTATATTAGATCAGTGGTTAGATGATCTGACTTAAGTTGCCCATTGGGTTACTGGCTCTACAAGCTTTCTATGTGCTGTACTTTTTTTATGGTTTATTTTATTTTATTTTATTTTAACATATAATAAACTTTGATCTGAACCATTTCCATTTAAGCTCTAAAATTGTCACTTCTGTCTTTTGGAGGCTCTCTTCCATGGTCCATCCTGTATTCAAATTTGTTTCTCTCTTCTTCAAACCCTCTAAAGCTTCTTAAATAGAGGTCCATTAATTCAAACATTTTTTAAATTTCATTAAAATAATTACTTTCAAATAAATTTCCAAATCAATACATCTTGAATAAAAAAGAGCAGAAGGAAGAACAATCATGTATCTGCCCTTAAATTCATTTTACAACTCTGCATCAGGTCTGTTACAGTATTTACAGCCATCTTTTCTCAATTATCCACATTTTCTGTTTACATTTTGAAGTATTTAAAGTATAATTTACATATTTTAATCATTAGAACGTAAACCTATCATAATTTCCATAAACTGTAACTTTCATACTTTCCTAATATTGTAATTTTTATATGTTTTTTGAATGCCATCATCGTTCTTGAGTCTTCAAATCCTTGATTAAATCTGTTCCACTTATTAATTCCTTTCATTGTGATAGTCCGTTCCATCACTTTGGTATGTAAAAAATATTCTGTTCCTTTCAGGATATAGTGACTTTTTTTCAAATCTTTCTTGGATGTTCACTGACAATATTGTCTTAATTACCTTATACAAAACCAGGAGAATTTTATAACCTACTAAAATCATGAGTTTCCAAACTTTTATGCTGTTGCCAGATTGTTCCACCTCAGCTGAAGATCTCTGCTGCTCCTCCAGAGCAACTTTTAGGCTCCTAACTGCTTCTCCACACAGTTGGCATAGAAACTCGTCTTGAGTGAAAAAGACTTAAAATTTTTAAATATTCTAAAAGTAGAAAGGTGCCAGTGTGTTTTAGTATATTTGCAGCTGTTTCATTGTCTATTTTCAGAGGATTTACTGAACCCAGATTTGACATGTCCAAACATTAGGATGTTTACCTTTACCTGCTTCAGGTTTCCTCACCTCTTTATCCCTGACATGTCAGCAATGCTCCTTAGTTTATATGATGCTGTTTGTTCACTAAAGTTCTCTAACAAACCTCTGATTCCTTCACAGAGCAAACAAGTTCTTATTAGGGTTGAACGATGGTTAAATTTCACAAAGCAGGGGATTCTGGAGGAAACCGGTTGGACTGGATTTAATTCTGGGATTTTAGAATTTGAGAGGATGAAAAAAAAATGCATCTGTTTTTTTAAACATCTTCCCTAAATTAACAAAGAGCAAACTACTTTGTCTCGTCTTTTCTCTGAAGATTTGTTTGATTTTCACAGTCAGAAAATGTTGTTTAAATACAGCACTGAGATTTCTTCAGTAAATCTTTTACAGTTTGAAAGCAGAACAGCCTAATAAATCACAAATAATACCAGCAAATAAACACACAGCAGCTTTTATTATATTTATACAAAATCCAGGTAAATGGTAGACAGATGCTGATCCCTCACCTGTAATATCTGATCTCCAGCCAGCAGCCTCCCGTCTCGTGCGATGACTCCGTCTCGGTACACTTCCTGAATCACTATGTTGATAAGAGGCGTTTCATTTCCACCAACAATGCTGATTCCCAGCTCAACGTACGGGTTGGCCCTGTGAACCTCTATGGTGGTGATCTCTCCTTCAGGAAGGGAGGGCAGCTTCACACACCCTGACAGAGACACCAAACACCTGAAAGTTAATATCACCCGAATAGAAAGATGCCTGGAGAAATAAAGGATGGTATACCTTCCTCTGCAGACAGAGGTGGAGACTCAGGGCAGTCCCAGCCGGAGGAAGTGGAGCTGACAGAGCGGAGGAGGTGGATGCAGGGGTTACTGAGGGGCCGCTTCACCCTTGGGACCACGCACTCCAACCCCACCACACCTGGAGACAGGTAGAACACAGAGAGGTGAGTCCCGGCTATGTGGTCTCTCTTTGCTCAGCAGAAGCCATGAGGATTAACTCACTGTCTTCTTCGGTGCTTTCTTCAAATGCAGGGTTATCAAGGCCGGGGTTGTCAATCCACTCAGATCCATTGCTGCAGGCGTTAGTGGATCCGGAGCGTGGGGAGGGCGTGCGTTCTCTCAGATCTGTCTGTGGGGTGTGAGGTGACATAGGTGGGGTGGTCACCATAGCTCGCTCATCGCCGCTCTCACATCGTGGTCCGTCCACAGTCGTCTGCTGACACAGAGTCCCAGGACACCTTTCACCAAAGAACAGATCGGTTTGTTAGATCATCTGCCATATTAAGGGAGCTCTGCATTTTCTGCTGCAATTGGCTCTTAGATAGTCAACTTTTTGACCACTTGCATACATAATAATAGAGATTTCATTGGGATTGTATTGGACCCTGATGTTCTTTTTCATATGTTCTGCACAATGGAGTTAAAAAGCAAGTCCTTTATTAAACTTTGTTGGTTAATATGAAATCTGACGTTTAGGGTGAAAGGGACAAAATAAAATAAACAAATTATATAATGAAATAAATACATGTGCAGATCACATAAAATAAATGAAAATATTGTGAAATAAATACCATTAAATAATTCAATATATTATTTACTTTGCAAATTATTTGATAAAAATGAAAAACAAGCAATAAAATATGAAATGCTCAATTAGATATAATTAAATGTCCCATTAAATAAGTAAATATATGTTTTATTTATTTATTTCATAGAATATATGATAATCAAAAATACCATAAAATTCTGAATTGCATGATTAAAGCATTAAATATATTAAATATTTAAATGCTTATTTTCTTTATTACATACATTAATTGTTAATCAAATATACCAAAATACTGAAATGCGAATGCTTAATCTTAACATTTTTAACATTTTAAAAGTAAGACTTGGGTTTCACCAGGTCGCCTTTAGGGGGCTGCATATTTCTGACACTGTAATTTTGAGGGTCACAGGCTGCACTTAAGGAGAGTCGGCTGAGGCCTTGCTTAGCCTATAATGCCGAGAACAAAATGGAACAATTATTAATACTTCCAACAACAAGACTTTGTAAATTGTATAGAATTAAAAAAGAAAGAGAAATGGGATTTTTTAAAAATATTTCACCAAATACAAAGGGAAGAGGAGACAAGCTGTGTTCAAACTCGAGCCTGACAGATTTTCTCATAAAGTTGTGATCAGCTCCTTGTCTCTATAATTGATTAAGGAGCAAAAGCATTTTTTATTACTTGTGTTTTTTTGTTAAAAAGGCTCCAAATATGAGATCTCCTCCCCAGAGATATAAATGAAGCCATTGTTTTAAAACCTTACATCTAATTTGATATGCTTAACACTTTCCCACAGCAAATGTCCATCCTAAAGTTCCTGGAAGGTGAAAAGCGGTACCATCTCCCCCCCGACTATTTCTGTTCTTTGAAAATGTTCCAGTAGGGGAATTAGGATTTTAGATTGACATTGGTCAGAGTCATAGAAATGACCACTGACAGATTGTGTTGTTTTTATTTTCGATGTGTTGTAAATGTTTGTAGTAAAGTTCGATCTTATAGAAGCACTTCTCATACCAAAGGACCTTTGGATTATATAGAGTGATTGCTAAAGTGTGATGCATTCACTCCTGGATTCCCCACATCCACTGCACGACTCTCCATGCCTCTGAAGCATTCAAAGTCAGTACATATTACAGTAGCCAAGATGAGAAAGCTCATTGGAAGTTTAAGAAAACTTCATGCTGACAAAAACTCCCACAAAAAAACAGAGGCATGCAAAATGAGATTTAATCGGGATCAATATTGTTATCAGAAATATTTCAAAAAACTTCAGAAATGCATCTGCTTGGACGGCTGCTTTCATATCTGAAGAAATTATGAAAAAATTAAAAAAAATAACAAAAGATCCTACTTTTTGCATACAAACAACAAATAAAATCAAAGGATTAAACTCTTTACATCATAATTTGACCCAGAAGTATTTAAACATTTAAGTGTTTACATCAGACAAGTGAATCAACTTTATGTGACAAAGGGAATTCAAACTCCCATTAGGCAATGTCATGTCTTTTGATTCAAGTTAAGAAGACCTCAGTTTGAAATTAGACATGTAAACGTTTTGTTTCTAGAAACGCTTGTATGGATCAGGCTGCTAGATGCCATCATATGAGGTCTCAGTGGTGCCAGTTATAGAGGAGAGAAATTTAAACACAAGGAATGAAGGTGAAGCTGTAACATAACAAGGTTTGCGTATATTTACAAAATGATCTCAGATCATGAGAAAGAAAATCCTGTGATCCTATGAAACAAAAGGCTGAACTCTATGGATTCCATTCACAGCAGTGGGATTTTATTTAGTAAACAAGTCACTGAGTGTGGAGGCATCATGATATGGGGATGCTCTTTAAAGCAACACTGAGATTGTAATTAGGTGAGTGAATGATAAGAATAATTCCCTTAAATATGAAATACGAAAAAAGAAAACAGAGGAGCAAAGAAAACAGAGACCAAAAAGGATGTATGTTTAGATTAAATGTGTGAAGGAAAGCATTAAAAATGTGAATGGATCTCTTTAAAAACATGGATTATTCAGCTAACAATTGAGGAAAACAAACGTTTATGTGAGTAGTTTAATGAAATGTTGCAAAAATCAGTTTTATTTTGTAATGGGAAAACATTTCATACAGTATAAAGACTAAACGACGGAAACCTTTAAAAGGAAACCTTTTCGGTGCCCCCCCCACCACCACGTAAACATTGTTTCCTGGCACATCTTCTTCTCAATCATCCTGTGTCCTAATCCACAATGTAAGCAACATTAACTCAGACTGTCACATGTGAACTGCAGACTCTCGGCTCCGTTTAGCTTCTTAAAGCAGCGGGGTGCCGCGTAAGGCAGAGGTTAATCTAAACTTAAAAATCTCAGGTGGCTCAACTCACTTGATTTGTCGCTTTATCTTTATTTGACTTCTCATCATTCAACAGAAAAAAAGTGTTGAACAGATCTTAAGTAAATATATTTCGACTGGGACATGAAAGCTTGGTAGTTCTATATACAAGAAGTAAATGACAGCAGGTATTCAACACTTTCAATAGGTATTAAACACATACTCAAAATAGGCTTTAAAACTAGAGAAAACCATAAAAAATTGGAAATATTTCAGTATTTTAAAAGCAATCCTACTCCCCATCAGTCCAGAATAACATCAGTGAGTTTAGTCCAAACTAATGTTCTGCAAGGAGGTTTCTGATGATTACCAAAGTAGCAGCTCAAGAGGCAAGAAGCGCCTCCAGATCAGAAAAAACAAAAAGCTTTCATGACCTTTGAAACCAAATGTTTACAAAAGACTAATAACATTTGTTATAAATGTATTTCTGAATCTCTTGATGCTTCATTAACCAAAACTGAAGCCATAGGTGAAACCAACATAATCTAACAACTAATGCACCCAACAGCCACAGTTTTTCTCACAACACCAGACTCCACTGCTGCAGAACAAAGAGGTGAGCTTTGTCAGAATAAATGTGATGAAAACTAAACTCTTTAACTGTGACTGGAGATCACAGAAAAAAACTCCACACCAAGTGTAAGGTCTGGAGGTGGAGATATCATGGTTTGGGCTTCCTTTTCTTAAACGCAACAGGCAGAACATAGCTGAGGAAATAATTAATAGGATCTAAGAATCGTAGGAAGAGATTAGATTGGAGTTTTTTAGCATGCCTGAAACAAAGGAAACTATCAAACATCATCAGAGAAAGTCATGCAGCACATGACTGAAAATCTTCAGGGGAGAACTAAAAAAAACACACCTTAGGAAACCCTAAAGATTTAAAGACAGTTTGCTTGGAAGACTGGGTCAAAATGATTTTTGAGCAAGGAAGCCAAAGCTAATTTCTACACATGGGAGATGACACAAGAAGGCAGAGTCTTAGTTAAAAGAAAGACTTTCGGCTCTCCTGTTAAACTCATGGTTTTGTTCAATAATAATGGTAAAGATAGCATGTTAAGCTTCTTAAGGAACACAACCCCAGCCTGGGTGTGGTGTTAGCCTGGCAGTGGATAACCGGAGGGTAATCGAAGTCAAACACTAATGCAATTAAGCAAGAGGTAACATCCATCATAGAACAGGTCTGCTTCCAGAGCTGTGGTCCTTAAATAACGATCTTTGTATCTTGCACTGATTTACTAGAAACAAGAAAAGAGTCAAAAATGATATCTACACATCTTCACTAATTACTTATTTTCACAGCTGGGAATCCTACAGCAAACTTTATATATGAACGTATAAAGTAAAATGAACACATATCTGCCTGTGCTTACAGAGACAGGGCTACACAGAGAAACACTGAAAGAAAGTACAAAACTGGGTAAAATCCAATGGAGACTTTTAAGAAAAAAACTGTCGTTTTGTTCTATCTCTGAAGTTGCCCTCGTGTCCGACCCTGTCCAACTCACCACAGGCCCGGGTTGCCCTTGGCTGTCTCACAGAAAAAATGGTTGAAAAGATCTCTGGTGTTGAAGTTGCCCAGCATAGTTGTGAAATGAGAAAATGAACCTCCCGGTCAGCCAACCTATGACTGCGGTAGGGAACCATTAATCCCTCATCACATGACCCACAGCTCAGTAATCCCTTCTGGGCCTGACAGCACCTGGTCCAAATGGGCCAACAGCCAAAATGTGTAGAAGTTACAGGTAATATGGGTAAGCCCATCTGATTCAAGCTATTCTTTGTTTCTTTAAAGATACTTAGAAAAAAACCCATCTCAACCAAGATGACTGAGTATTTCAAATGGGCTGTTTGTAACAAAAAATAAATCAATTTTCACTGGTATGCAGCTTTTATTACCACAATAATAATAGACAGAAAATACAAGGTAATTTAGTTTGTCAGGCATCAACAGCTGGTTGAGAGGGCTGATGCATTTCCTTCATTGGGATACCTTTTGAAAATCCCTGATCTCAGATGGTATCTATGGCAATATACATATGATTTAAACCTTTTAACAAAATATAAGGCCCTCTCTGCAACATATTTAGACATGCCTAGAGTCTATAGAAACTCAGCGACTATTGGGAATTTGTTGGATGTTGATAAATTTAGAGAACCTAATTTTAGTGCACACCAGACATCACTGCTTGCTTAGCATTTTCCTTTTTTTTACGTACTATCCAGGTCACCCTATAACAACACTACCACTATATTTATAACCTGTACTCTGGAAAAACTCCTCGAAATCTGCATAATTTTCCTACATATACATTATTCACAGCACTGCAGTTTCTGTCCACAGGAAGTTATGTTACAGGCTTTTTCCAAATAACATCATATGTTATATTTCTCCTCGAAATCTTACTCACATCTTATGACAAAAGAGAAATTGTTTTTTTCTGTAATTAAAATTGAGTATTTAGTATGAAAAGAAAACTAAGAAATCATATTTACATAACTGCTTCCACTGATCATCTTTGAGATGTTTCTACAGCTTGAATTAAGTCCACCTGTGGTAAATTCAGTTGAGAGGACATGATTAGGAAATGTACAGACCTGTCTATATAAGGTGACACTGTTGACAGCCATGCCAGGGTCAAAACACTGAGTATGAAGTCAATGGAACTGCCTGTAGGCCTCTGAGACGGGATTGTCTTGAGGCACAAATCTAGGGAAGGATACAGAGAAATAATCTTCCACTTAAAGGTCCGGAGTGGCCTCCCAGTTAACGGATGAAGACTCATTGAACTGCCAGGACTCTTCCTAGAACTGTCTAGTTATCTAAAATAAGCTATCAGGGGAAGGAGGTCTTAGTCAGTGAGATGACCAAGAACCCCAGTTTTTTCCAAGGCACCTGACGGATTCTCAGACCATGAGAAACCAGTTTCTCTGGCCTGACAAGGCAAAGGTAGAACTCATTCGTACGCATGCCAAATGTCATTGTAGGAGAAAACCAAGTGCTGCTCATCACCAGGTCTGCCCCTACAGTGATGCATGGTGGCAGCTGCATCATACTAGGCTAATGTTTTTTTTTCCCATCAAGAAATGGTAGACTAGTCAGTACAGAGGGAGAGATCGAAGCAGCAACGTATAGAGACATCCCAGATTAATACCAGAATGAGTCCACAGCGTGTTTCACCTCAGACTGGGAAGACAGTTCATTTTTTAGCAGGACAACAGATTAAAAGAAAAGAGAGATGGAAAGAGATGAAAAACAACTAAACATGGAAAAAGTGCTGTGAATACTTTCCAGAAGCATTGTATGTGGGAGGTTTCTGTACCTCTACAGTCAGTTTCAGCATTCCTGTAGAAGAGCAAATGCCATCAACATGTTCATTTTATTATATCAGCAGCTATAACACTAAACAGAGCAACCTAATATCAGCCAGGTAACAAAGAGTTTCTAATTGTGCGCTCCTCTTCCCACTGCAAGGCCCTATTCCATGAGCAGCCCAGCAAGCAATGATCTCTATGCATAAGGATTCTGATTAGAAAAAGCCAGAACAGTGGAGAGACAGAACAGTGATAAAAAGGAATATTATAAATAATAAACAGCCCTTCAATAACTGGAGGGTAGCCAGCTTTAGTGGGTGTGATAATATAGTAGCTTTGTCATGAAGCCAACAGGGCTAATTCTGGTTCAGATGATCAAATAACTAATCTGTGCTGGTGTGTATAGGATGTCATGGATAAACTAAAACTGCTGGGCCCAGAGTCCTCCACACCACAAGAGTAAAGATATGTAGATAACCTGAAAAAGAAGCATTAATAAGCAGCCAGAGAAGTTTCCCTCATAGAAACAGCCATAAAATTCTTATACACCATGAAGCATTCTTAATCAGCCTTGAAGACCTAATCAGGAATTTGCAAGGACCAACCACATACTTGGTGAATTTCTATTTAAACCCATCTTGGATTTTAATTCCAGCAGGTAGCCTATCAATTATATTCTGATGTAAGTCTAGTCTGGGCGCCATTACATTGAAAGTAGGATTCCAGTAAAATATAGTTTCTAGACTCCCATCAGTTTCTGTTGTGAACCGCTAGAGCTAACAAGGCTGAAAGAATTCATGGAGCTAAACAGAAAGACCTCTGACTAATCATTGCTGAATTTGAGAAAATCTGGGGCTATACAGACTATAAGAATAAGAAGCAGTGGGATTATCGAGGCTTCTGGATGTGTAGGGTTTTTAGTCTGATACAGACGAGTGTCATTAGCATAGATAATGCCATGTTTACTATGGAATCTTGAGCTACACAACAAGATTCAGGAGCTATTGGGGCCGCACATGTTTGCCTGTGTGGAGTAGCAAATTCAGGCCAGAGTTGTCAAGAACAGAAAGAACCAAAATAATTTGCTTCTATAAATGTCGTTGGCAGATTATACCTGATTGAACTATATAACTCTGATCTTCTCTGTCACCACTTAGCGTGCAATTTTACCTAGTGAGATATTTTGTAGCTATCTTATAGACTGCTATAGAAAAAGAAACAAATTGTTTATAAGATACTAGTTGACTAGCATGAACAATCTGACCTTTGTGCAAACAACTCTCATGAATTCATCAGTTGATTTATAAGTTAGTATAACAGCTTTATTACCTGTGTTTGAGGTGTGCCTCAAGGTCACATCGTGGCATGCTGAGGGAGCAGACAGGACTCAAAGGGCAGGTCACAGACAGCTTGTCTAGAAGCTTGTGCACCAGGATGCTGGATCTGCGGCATGCCTGCAGCTGCAGCCGTGTCCTGTCCAGAGGGCAGAAGTCCCTCTCCTGGAGAAAGCTGCGCAGGCAGCGGGCGCAGAAGGTGTGTCCGCACGGCGTGTCGAGCGGCTGCACCAGTGGTTGCAGGCAGATGTGGCACACCAGGTCGTCGTCCACCTCCAGACGGTAGTTATAAAGGTGGTTCTCCCAGCTGCGATGGATCTGGCCACACTCCGGACATGCAGCCTCCAGAGGCGGCTCCGGGGGCCTGACTACGTCCACCTCGCAGCCTGGGCTGCCCATGGCTTGTCCTTCAGCACAGCTCAGCTTTGGCACAAATGACTCCAGTTGGGCTTCAGGGATGGGAAGGGGCACAAACTCCTATCCCATAAGCCTCAAACGTTGAACAGGTTGCAGAGAGGACAGTAGCCCTCCAATGGATGATGGCACATAGCCCTGCAGGTCAAAGGGCACAGAAGAGTTCAACAGCTGTTTCGGGACAACAAATGTCTCATTATACGTTGTGAATTTATTCATGCAGCAAATGCTTTGTGCACGTGTTTGTACACTATGTGTGTGTGCGTGAGAGTCTGCTGAGATTATGTATTGCAGCTCCTGTCCGCTAATCTGATGGTATAATCTCTCTTTTGCTCTCGCCTGCTCCCATCTTTCAATTCCACTGAGAGGGAATTGTCTGGGATTGAGGCAGAGGGAGGACTCAGATCAGAGAAAGTGGGATTGAGAAAAGCAGTAGCAAAGTCAGCAGGAGGTAGAGAAAGAGATTTGAAGAACAGTGAAGGAGATAAACGGGACGTTTAACCAGGACGAATATAGGCTGCAAACTCTGGGAGAGGAGAATAAAGAGAAATGACAGGGTGGATTTATACCCACTCCAATTTAAGTGGAAGCACTGAGTCTCCTCTGCAACAAAATGAGAACATGCCTTAAGCAAGATCTTGAAATAAAGCGCTCTAGTTGAGAGGATCGATACAGCTAGAAGAAGCAGTAAATTTAAACCCACAGCAGCTCTTCACTGTTTCCTAAAAGTATTTACCTCCTCTATTCAAATACCAGAATTGTTGGTTTTAAAAATGACAGCATAATGAACAATTTTATAACTACCTTAAATTTTATATATTTTTGTACAACAGCTAAATAAATAATTAGTTTTTAAGCAGAACCCCGGTAGTTACCGATTGTTCTTTTATTTGTTAAAATAAAAGGAAATAGTCTTCATAGAGGAGACAAAGGAGTAAATGGATCGCACTAAGCAAAAGTATTAGTCAGGATGGGGATACAAAAAAACTTGCACTGCTGCTCAAGTTGGAATAAGACAGTTTTGTTTTTTTCTTTTTACCTCCAATCATGAAAAGATTGTGGAAATATGTATATACAGTAAATATTTTTTGTAAAATAAAGTGTCCCTCTTCTAAAGACATGATAGATCAATATCTTCCAAAAATATTCATGTGAAAATTAAACAATAAATAGAGGAATGTGTCTGAAAGCAAAATGATTTTAACCATCTGTGCAACAATGCATGTATACCATGGCGTGGAAAATAAAAGTAATCAATGTTTAAAGAAATATAGGGCCATATAAATGGTAAATGGCCTGTACTTTTATAACACTTTATCAAGTCCAAGGGGTCCAAAGTAATTTACATTGCAATCAGTCATTTACCTACTTATATAGTGGGGAGAACAAGTACTTGATACACTGTTGATTTTTCAGGTTTTCACACTTGCAAAGCATGTAGAAGACTGTAATTTTTATCATAGGTACTCTTCAACTGAGAGTGATGGAATCTAAAACAAAAATCCAGAAAAATACAATGTATGATTTTTAAATAATTAATTTCCATTTTATTGTG
>JAUZNJ010045324.1:0-32427 GCA_034780135.1 Jordanella pulchra | reverse complement strand
AATAATCAGTGACTGATAAAAAACCCATTTAGTGAGAATGTTTCAGCCACTTCTACTTTCATTTTTTTACTGACATATACCGTATCTCTATATTATACAGTACACTCTCCCCCTCATCCTTAATGTGATTTGGGTTATTTTTGTGGATATTTATTTTTTTACCCATTTTTATTCAAAGCAAAAATCCCTTTTTTTACAGAAAAACAGCACATTTAATTATCTTTAAAAGTCTGATTTTCAGTGTGACTAATAGCTTAGTATAAATTTTAATTGATTGCCCTGCCCTTTTATTATTGGACTTAAATTATTAGCTTATAAATTCAAACTCTTTCTTCATTTTTTGTGATCAAATAAAAAAAAAGTGAAACATAAGTTGAAACTGAGAAAAGGTTTTCTTGAGTGATTTTAAAAATACAAACCTTTTAACTTTTTATTTATTTTTTTTCTATTACAACCAAACACCTGTATGTCTTTTGTCAAATCAAAATGCCTCTTGTTCTTTGATTTTATTGCTTCATAAATATTTGGGGTTTTGCCTGAAAGTTAGTTGACTAAACTTATCAAAGCTTCCCCAGGAACAGCCAAAAGCCCAGACATGAAATTTCTGTTGGATTGCTTGCGTTTCAGCTCATTTGCTTAAAGTGTATTTAAAAAGAAAGTACCTTTAATATGTATAACAAATTAGGTGGGAAACTGAATTTACTGAAATCAAATTATAATGAATTAGTTTTAACTCTTAATTCATTGCTGTCTTTTTTTTCAGCAAAATCATCAGATATGAATGAAAAATAAAAATTTCCTTTATAATAATACATAACACAGAGGAAGATTTTTAATTTGTAGATGACTGAACTTTTCCTACTGTGTTGCACACCCACAGGAAAGTCCCACAGTCCACCACCCACAAAGTCACAATGTCTTGGAGATGAGTATCCACCACTCCGCCCAGCTGTACATAAAATGCAACATTTTTCTTCAACATTTTATGTCGTCTGAGTATCAGAATAAGTAAAGTTGTATTGCTGCTGCCTTCTATAGACTTATCTTCTATTACTTGGCAGAAATGCAATGTTGTATTCATTTGCTGATATTTAAACTACATGTTCTGTACTGAAATTAAAAGGGCAAGGGGTGCCAGGGAAATTGAGCGAGAGCCGAGTACTTAGATGTGGGAAAATGTTGACTACCTGTTGCTATGGCAATGGGTTTGGATCCTGCAGGCTGCAGGACTCTTGCTGTTTCTAAATAAAGCATTTTTTCACACTGATCTGTGGATGAAGATACTCACAGCTGAAGCTAATCTTCTGAATTGTATCAGTTTGAGAAAACACTTAATACTTGCTGTAAACGATCTTCCCCAGCCGTTATAGGATTACAGATAAGATGGTGAACAATGACGAGCACATGCTCAAGTACTGTTGAAATCCTTAAACACTTGCAGGCTTATTTAAACCATCGTGATGCTTATCAAAGCAATAAAGTCATATTTATTCATGACATTAGATTTGTTATTAACTGAACTACTATATCTTTCTATATTTTAAAATAAGGTTTTTGTTATTTGTTTTTTATTGTCTTCTGAAACTAATTTGATTGGAAATTATGAAAAACATTGTAAACATGTTTAAAATAGTCTATATGTTCAGTTACAGTGTTTGAAGTATCTTAATAGCTATGTGAAATTACTGTTCATACTAAACGATTTAATGTGGTGGCTTCATTACCAAAATGAGACGGGTATTATTGCTTTTCTTCCTGCATTCTTTGTCTCAGTCTTTTGAGTCCGACGTCTCTGTCCTCATAGAATATACTACTTTTGATACGTTATCAAATGCACTGAAATTACTTTTTTTAATAAGAATGAGGGAAACATTCCTTTATAACACATCTTTTGTCCCAGTTTGCTGTCTAGTAACACAGTACCTTGATCCACCTGTAGGGGGAGCCTGTGTGCAGAGAAACGAGGACACAAATAGGTTCTGAGACCACACACTCCTCGCTTGTGATGGGGACTTCCATTCTTGCTTCAAGTGGGTTTGGGGCCATTTCACAGACAACATATTTAGTCATTTTCCTCCCACTCAAGGATACAGCCATCATGTAGTAAATAACCAAGTTTATTAAACAAACGTGTCTGTGGGTAATTTTTGCTGTGTGAATGGCCTGACTGTTTGTATGCTTCCTGAGAAAGTGGGAGTTCAACATGACAAATACATAATAAAAAAATCTAAAAGGCTTATGGAATTTACCTGCGCTTCATATCAGATAATAAGATGTCTGTTCCTAGGCAACTGGAGGTTAATACTCAATTAATGATATGGGAAATTGGAAATTTTCCTTCTGGTTAAATGTGCACAAGAACTGTATTTTAATTGAGGTTTTGTTATTGTTTTTTTGTTTTTTTTGTCAGACGTTGATATAACAAGATTTGTTGTTTGACTTACATTAACCAAAAATGGCTGCCCTCTAGAAGAACTTTGAGTGTGTTGTATTTTTGCAAAACAAACAACATTTCACTGTCAATTCTCTGTCAGCACCTAGTTAGCTTTTAGGATCACATTCTTTATGTTTTGCCTGACTGACTCTCTGTATATTACCAGGGCTTCTCGCTGCTGAAAGGAGAAATACAAGGAATAACTCTTACTGGTAAGACTGGAAAACTGAAGTAAGAATTAAAATGTATAGATTATCACAGAGTGATGTATTAAAAGCTCCTATTCATAAATGTACATTTCTTTTCTAAATTTATATTGACATATATTTCAGCCTATAAGAATGTTTGTCAATCTTTAAGCAGATGCTAAAAATTACAAAAAACAAAAAGAATATATATAGTTAGTTTTAAAAAATATTTCATCCATGTATTGGCCTACACACTCATCTGGAAGACGGTTGACTCTATGCCCAGAAGGTAACCCACAATACACAGAATCAGGTATCAAAACATAAAAAGGGAAAGTCAAGTGGAAGAAAAACATTTTGTGGAAATCATTATAACAGTATTTGTGAACGTTTAAAAAATATATGTAACTGACCAAAGTGTTGTACCACAGCTCTATGAAGAAAAGACAAACAAAATAGTAAACCAAAATGACAAAAAAATTGAAAATTGATAAAAACAATAAACAAGAAAGAACGCCAGGCTGAGAAGAGTCCACATTACTTAAAGCTCAGTTTGAACTCTCCTCAGTCACTGATAATTTGATGAAACACGTCATCACTGGTGTCTGTCTATGGAGATGCTCAATTTATTATTTTCCAACAGGGCTAAGGAACTTGACAGCACAGCTAAAGGTACCAAAAGCTGGTTCAGTGACCATGGTGTTACTGTGCTTAATTGGCCAAAAACTATTAAAAACCTGTGGTGTAATTTTAAGATGGGGATTAGAAAAACTAGTATCAGCAATGCAGATGAGCAGAAAAGCACTATTAAAGGAACCTGGACATCTTTATTACATCATCAGACTGCCTTCATGCCACTTTACACTGTGTTTAAGATTTATGCAGAATGAACCCTGAACAACTGTACAGAACATAGATATACCTTTAATCAGGCTGACATTTCTGTCAGAGTATATAAATATATTTTTAGTAGAGCTAATGTAATATTTTGTTTTTGGATAAATAATATTTTGGGTTTTAATTAGTTGTAGTGACGTAAATTAACGATTGAAATGTATAAGTCTGTGTGAAATAAACCATATATTAGTTAAAAATATTTTAGCTATATAATTTAAGTAAATTAGCTTTTTCTTGAAGTGTTTTTTTTCATGTTTATTTTTAACACTGGTATATTACTTAGGAATAATAGGTTTTATTCATATGAATGTGAAAATAAATTAGATGTAAATAAATAATTAGGATTTTTAAATTGCAATGGTTATGTTTTTTACCTTGCTACTGTTTGGCCAATATTTAAACAAAATCTAGTGTTTACCTATTGATTTGGGTTTGAAATAGATCAAATACTAAAAGGAGCACTGAGAATATATACACAATCATTCCTGAAATGTAAATATACGTACGTCTAACAGTCGACTTATTAGCCATAACCCAGTATGACTAATTGGGTCACAGTTTTTTGAACATAGAACTGCTGTTAGGGAAATGTCATCTAGAAAAAGAAACCTGTGCCAAGACCTTTTATGACTTATATTGGATATAGCAGCTCACCACTGCCAGCTCTCCTGATTCTGGCTTTGTTTTACAGATTATCATCCACCGACGCCACCGCAGAATACTGGTTTCCACCGTTACCAGTTCCTGTTATTTGAGCAGCCTCCTCACACAAAGATATCACTCACTGAAAAGGAGTCCTCCCGTGGTAATAACACTGTATTTTTAGTCTCCAGAGATGTTAATATTACTTACAATATTAATCTAAAAAATAGTAAATGCTGACATTTTGTTCCAGAAGATTACAGCAAGATATTCAACTCCTCATCCCCCCTGAACAATAACTGCATTAAATATATTATTTTCTTTTCATGAAAGAGCTGTTTCAGATCAGATGTATCTGTGGGATTGTTTTGTCTCTTCTCACAACTTTAAGGTTTTATTACATCATTTGGAGTTCCATTTAGTGGGCAGTTTTTGTCCGAGTGCTTGAACTTAACAAGAAAAATGTTAATGAGGTTAGTGAGAAAGTCTGCGCTGTGCTAATGCCCGCCAGGGTCACGATGAGTATTGCTGGCTCCCACGCACACCTGCACGAGTCTGTCTGACCGTGTGCTGGTAAACCTAAAATCCCCAATCAGTGATGCCAGTGCACACAAACAGACAGTTCAGTACGAACATTAATTACTGCTGATAGCATTACCATATCTTTGTTTTTGGGGGGCTCTCAGAAGTCAGCCTTGTTTGTGTTGCAGAGCTTTTTGTTTTCTTTCTTTCTTTTATTTTCCTTAACTTTTCTTCTGTCTAAAGTCTGTGGGAAGGTGTGAAGCAGCACTCAGATGCACAGCAGCTCGCAGGAGGCGTGTCTCCCTGTCTGTTCTACTCGGGTCACAGTCGGTGATTTGAGGGGAGATCAGGGCGGTTTGAGACTTTCAAGTACGGCAGCGGTGAACAAGTGGAGCTGCCAGTCTCTTGCTGTTTGAAGTTTTGACGGCTTTGTCAGCAAACAGTCCAAGCACATTAGGTTGAGGTGTGTTTGATGTTTAAAGTTTTGGGAGAAGAAATGTCAGAAGAAATAAACTGCATTTGTTTCTTGTCCAAGTCACATTTGGGCAATTTGAGGTGAACATTCAGCACAGAGTCAAGGTATCCAAGTAAGAACAACATTAAATATAAAATATCTCAGTGCTTGATAAATGAAGATGTTCTGCATGTGGTGCTAACACTACCCCCCCACCCCCCGCCGCCAGAAGCAATTGAAGTTAGCGGATCCACCCATCCTTAATCTACTGGATGAGTTTAACTCCCGCTGTCGCACTTCCTCTCTCCTGCACAATCTATCCAGGGGAAATTCAATTAAGAAATTCACTCTTGGATAATCAAATGTTTCATTTGAAGGGTTGGTTCTTGGGAGAATAGCTGTCCTCACGAAGACAGTGATGGGATTAAATGCTGAGAAATAAAGGTAGTTTAACCTTACATCTCATTAAATTAGAAGATCAACAGTTAAACCCTTTCAATAATATAGTAAGATATTTCTTTGAGTAACTTGTGATCACCAAAAAAATGTATATATATTGCATAACATTAATTGATTTTTAAAACAGGATTTTTTTCTTGAAGGGAACCTAGGGCGAACGCAATCATGGGAAACAATGACTTTGCAGTTTTCTTGCGGATACTTATTTTTTTACAACCAACACAAGACTGTTGTGGTTGTTCACACAGTGAAAAGGTAACATTACTGGAAAGCTGAGTGGAAAGAAATAGTATTGTAGGAGAGAAGGCTACATGTTTTAGAGGATTATACAGCAGGTTTTTGGGGGATTTCAAAAGGCGCAAATCCCAGCTGGAGTTTTCTCTCTAAGAGCATCTCCACCTATGGTCATCTGTCTAGGACATGGACGACAAGTGTGGCATTTCTTGTGTTAGGCCACTAATAAAACAGAAACATAGCCATGAGTGTTATGCTACAACTTGAAAGTAGACTATGGTTCAGAGTCTATCTTAAAGTTCTTTTATATGATCCCAGAGTTAAGGAGAAAACTGAAGAGGGACAGAAACCTAAGTTACTAAAGGTCAAAGTTTGTTGTTTCCAAAGTCAATAATAATTTGGGATGTCACGTCATCTGCTGCTTTTGGTTGTATTGTGAGCTTTTTTCCGAGACAGTAGTACCAAAGGCTGGCTCACCTGTTATGGTGGTAATGTACTTGATAGACCAGCACTTTGTTGCAAAGGAACCCTGACCAATGAAAATTGGTTCATACATTGTGGAGCACAGGGATTACTTTTCCTTGTCTTGACTCGGAAATTATAATCCTTTTTTTGCCTTATGCACTTTTTAGATGTCCAGACAAATTGAATTTAGTTTGTGTTCTCTCTAAAAGCCATAATCATCAAATCTGCAGAAATAAACTGGTAAAATATATCAATTTTAAAGTAATGATTTGAGATATAACAAAAGTTTAACTCTTTTAATAGAAATCACAGAAAAAAGGTAACATTTCAATTAGATTTCCTGTGATGCATGTTTTTTTGTTGTTGTTTTTTCATGTGTTTTGCTATTGTTTTACCTGTTACACTGCTATCGGCTTCAGGGCCATGTGCACTGAATGCACAATCAGACAGGAAAAACGGAGGGAATCCCATGTCTCCCCACCTCCTCCGTTAAGTATGTTCACTTATTAGCATCTGTCCTCCCTCCATGTGGTATGACACAGAGAGGATTCTTCATAACCGATGACATTAATTGACGTGATTTGTGAAGGAGAACATTCAGCTGTGGGTGGAGGACTCCTAATGATCGTTTTCCACTTCCAGTAGTGGAGTCATTGACTCAATTTTAATTCTGATTTGCCGTCTCTCTTCTTTTCATCTCTGACCATCAGTTGAGTAATAAGCAATGGCCAGAGGGGGCTGAACAATTAGAGGTAGAGCAGGGGCTGTTGTGAGAATCCGTGGGAGTCTGTTTTGCCTCCTGGGTTAAGGTTATGAATGTGGGTCAGCGAACTGATGGAGACAGCTGGTTTGTTACATAAGAATCTACAGGGGGGCTGCAATCTTGGCATCGGGAACAGGGGCGTTATCCTAGGGAATCCCTATTGCTCTGGCTCAGGAAGGCTGTCCCTGAATGGAAGCTGCCCCTGTGCCAGGGTAGAGGGGGTGGTGGGCAGGCGTGGGCGCTCAGGCCCTCGTGATACTTGTCAAGCACTTGGCAAGCCCTTACTATGTCCTGCTACTGTTTGGTGCCGACATGTCACTTTGTCTGGGTAAACAGTGTTACAATGCCGAGAGGGAAACCCCGAGGCCTTGAGAAAGAAATGCCTGCTGTTTTTTCAGTTTACACGATGCGCTCGACATACACCACTCACACATCCAGCTGTTTATCTCTTGACCTTAGTAGTCTCTCTTAATGTATAGATACAACCTATTTCAAAGAGCAAATAAAGGTTATTGGCTTGAAAAATAAGAAGAACATTGAAAATAATACATTGTTCTGAATGCTTTGCCCAGTTTTCTTCTGTTTATTTCTGGTGGATTGTAAAAAAAAAAAAAAAAAAAACCCAAAAAAATAAAAAAACAAAAAAATAGAAACAGTGAGACAATTAAATTGTATAAACGAATGGATCAGAGTGGATTTAGCTGCTGGATCGTACACGTTGCTCATCTTGCTTCCCAGAGCCCGTACTGCCAGCTCAGCACACTCTTCAGTAATTGAAGCCATTTGCAATGTTGTAGTGTGGTAATGGGCAGATCCATGTCTACCACCCACCCACAGCCTCTACCATTAATCAGAGCTGTGAGGAGTCAAGAGAGCCAGGATTTGGTTGCTATAGCAGGCCCAAGTTTTAGCCAAGAGTCAGCTGCTTTAAAGTGATGTCTTGACATCTTAAAATGGACAAGTTTGGTTTAGATTTTTTTTAGTTCTTCTGACTTGTGTTTAAAGCTTTGATCTAAAACAATTTTTTATCAAGAAAGGCATATAACATTTCCAGCTTTACTGGCTCTCTTCCCAATTTCAACACTAACAAATACAATATTCCCCAATAGTTTCCTAACAAGATGCATGGAATTCTACTGAAGCTGATCTGCAAAAGAAAGAATATTGCTGTTAAAGTTTGATCATTTTAGAGCCTTCAATGAGAAACCTAGATCTCTCACAATTAACAAAGTCAAATAAGTGACTGTCCAACTACAGAGCTAGTGCTACCCTTAGCTTTAAGAAAGAAACTGTTTTAAGTTTATTCGTTACGGATTTAATGCTCCTGTATCTTTTTTCCTGGAAGAATTGGGACAGACAGTGCATTGGCTGAATGGGATCTGGGGCATTCAGAGGGTCAGAAGAGATGTAAATGCCCAGAAACTTTAGGCATAATACTGCTGTCACACCAACATGTGCGTCGCTAAAGTTGTCCACTTGACAGATTCTCCCTTTTCAACAGTGGATCTCTTCCAGAACCCGTGACGACCTCTCTGCTGCTTCTTTAAGTGTTATTCTTCTAACTCAGCCTTTCAGTTTAGTTGTACATCAATGTCTGGGTTAGTTTCTCTTGTTAGTATATTCTTTATATTTTTGAAATATTGATTGACAGTGCTTTTAGGATACTTAAACCTAGTATATTGTATAACCTAAGCCTGCTTTAAACGTATCCACCAGTTTCTGCTCCGTCCATGTTGGTGATGATGCTCTTTGTTTTATGTTATATCTAACAAACCTCTGAGGTCTGTGACACCATCCTGGAGAGAATTGTCAGCTGTCGTCAGTATATATATATATATATATATATATATTCACATTTAAAGGTTGTGGTTCTGAAGTGATCAAATATGAACAGATTCAAAGGAGTATTAGATCTCTTACTTGAAGCTTCATTTTGAATTGAAGATTCCTCACCAATGACTTAAATTACTTGTTTTTTTAACTCATACCTTGTAGAAACTTTATAAAATTATGTAGTGTTGGTGAAGGGGTGGAGTGCATGTCCCATGTACAAAGAGGCTTCAGTCCTTGTCAGGTCGCCCCTGGTTTGAGATCTGACTTGTGGTCCTTTGTTGCATGCTTAACCCATTTCTTCAATCCATTTCCTGTCAGCCAACATGTAAATGAAGACCACTGATGTGTTTATCTTAATGCTGCTTTAGATGCATCATTAACACTGTGAAGTTTTTTACTTTAGATCGTTTTTTTTTCTCATGCAAGGCTTGGTCCATTGAGTTTGCCCCGTGGCCCAGATATACAATGCATGTTGGAGATTGCTGTCAAATGTTATGAGCAGTCAGTCTTTGCCAGGAAGTCCTGCTGCTCCTTCACGGCTGCCATAGCCCTCCTGGCAGCCGTGTTTCTTCGTTTCCCATCAGCTTTGGTGGAACGTTCTGTTCTTAGTTGCATTTCTAGTGAGACACTTGTTGACAGTTGTCAGTGTTGTCTACAAATCTATTTTAATTTCCCTAACTGACATCTTTAAGTGATATGCTTAGGAATAGCATTCTTAGGCAACCTGCAAGGCAGTGGCAAAATCTCCAAAAAAAAAGACCATTTATCTTTCTAAGTAATTATAACTTTAATTACTTACCTCTATTGAATCAGGTTTTTCTCTTTTTCAAAACCACACCTAGATAGCAGCCAAACAGTTCCCATACAAAATCAAATAGAAAAAAGTGATTTTTTAAAAATATGCTATCAAATAAGCAGATTTTTTTTCTATATGATTTTTTGTATTCCAAGGTAATTTCATTTGTATAACACATTCAGTAAAAGCAACGGTCCAAGTGCTGTAAATGAATACAACATAGGAAATGAAAACACATAGAGAAAAGTTTTTTTAAATGGCATAAAGTGGCGGATAAAGAAAAGTTGGGCTAGAAACTTAAACTAATAATGTTTCATTAACTAGTTCAAATAGAACAGCTGAGGAAACTCTTAACAAATATGTTTTTAATGTTGATTTAAAGCTCCTTAGGGTTTCAGCATTTAAAATAATTCCAGATTACAGGAGCTTAAGAATGAAAAACTTCCTCTCCATAACCGGTTTCAGTTCTTGCTATGCAGAGCAGTTTTGTGCTAAGAGGCCTGAAAGGTCTTAGCACAGTTTTAGTACAGTCAATACACTGACAGAAAGTCTGTAATCTCTTGTAGTGGTAAGCCATTCTGTGATTTCAGAGACTAACAGATGTATTTCAAAATCTATTCTCTGATATACAGGGAGCCAGTGTAAGATTTTAGAACTGGGGAGATGTGCTCCACAATCTTAGTATCAGTGAGAACATTCTGGATCAACTGCAGCTACCTGATAGCTAGAACTATAACATAGTCAAACCAGAAGGTTTAATCACCTCATGACACAAGTCATGTTCACTTGTTGGCAAAGTAAATGGGTTCAGTAAAATCTCTTTTATTTCAAGGGATAATTATTGGTACCAACAACTGTACCAAATACATATTAATGACAGCCTGGAAACCTACGTTTTTTCCTAGAGTGTTCAGTTTATTTTACGGATATTCAGACTTAAGCTTGCTCCAAGCTAAAAAACAAGACTCATTTGTTTATTAATTTCTTATTTTTAAAACAGTCTCTTAACTCAATACTGTTGGCTTTAACAATGCTAGTTTATCACGTTTGATATCAAGGGTAATGCATTCTTACGCATCCAGATGTTTGAACTGCTGGGTTTATATGACCTCTGAAATCAGGTTCCTATGGTAAAATAAATTCGATAGTTTGATGGTTTGATTATTACCTCTAAAATTTGAACTTTTTTTTATCTTTCTAGCCCTGAATCAAGGTATGCCTTTTCTTTGAACTATCTCCTAAACATCATTTGTCCAATCTTTCCATGATCTTATAATCTGTAACTTATGTTTACAATACACTGATCAACCCTGGCTAAGCGAGGTCCGCATCCATTGACATTGATCTGTGGCCAGACCCTGACTGCTACCAAGTTCATCTTAAAATTATGATTTCAATATTCCTACAACTAATTTCATATGAAGAACCTCTGTGAGGCTCTTACCATGATATGGCTCCTTTGACTTTACTGCGAGAAAAAAAGATTACTGGATTTCAAGTATATCTGAGACAGGGTAAGAGGTTTAACAGGGACACCGCCCACACCACTAAATGTAGCAGTTCTCTGTCACCTTGCAGCAGTCCTGATCTTCCTGCCATGCCCAGGCAGAGATGCAAGGTGGAAACAAAAGGAGAGGCAGGAAGACTCTAACATCGCCCTCAGGTCCCACACTATCTGTCCTTTCCATGAGCGTGCAGATGGGAGAGGCGGAAACGTGCCTCTGCACTACAAACAAGCAGCAGCCTATTTTAAGGTCACTTGTAAGTCTAGACATTTGCAGGGTACCAGCCATTGCGATAGCAGCAGATACTGAGAATTTACTTCCTTCTGGAATGAGCCCCAATGATTGCACAGCTTTAGACAGGATTAGATGTGCAGAGCCTTACAAGCACTGCTCTATTTTGACTTCAGTACTTTTAGCAGAAATGTTGCCTCATACGAATAAAGAGAGAACAAATGGAAATCAAAGTTATTTTTGCATAATTTTAACAGTCAAATCTACTCAATGATATTTCAGGTATGTTACAGTTTTTAATGTAAAGTTCTTCTCTGAGCTGCAGCTGAGGGGTGAGAAACCGGACTTGGACATGGAAGTTTAGTGATCTGCAGAGGCGGGGGAATTATCTGAGACTGAGCCCAGACCCATCAGGGTCTGCTAAGGCCATGCCCTTTAATGCAGACAGGTCACTCAACTCCATTGCCTTTGTATGATTATTGGTGGCCTCTCTACAGGCAGTCTTCATTCAAAGAGATGACCCGCTGAGATTCAGGTACTCATCTGATCATCTCCCAGTGATTATTCATCCTCACTCCCCAGCTGAGCTCAGAACGTGACCTGAACTCATCGCACACATGAAGGTGTCATTTTCAGAAGCTCATAAATTGTTAAAGAAAAAAAAAAAAAAAAAAACATAAGTTGAGCTTTTTCTTCAAAATTCAAACTTTGTTATTTTCTAAACCATTTCTTCCAGAAAAGATAAAACTTTAAAATACTCCATCAACTTGGGGTTTTGTCTGAATTATATTTAATATTAATTAAGGGATCTCATTTTGAAGAACCGCCCTGATCTGTCCAATCGTGACTCCAGTAGATCCTTAAAGGTGTATGTAGTATCTGGCAACAAGTTCTGAAGCCGATTCTTTAGGTCAGCCTGTTACCTCTCTGCCTATAGTGCATAGTGGTATAATGTGTTTCCCTCAACCATGAGGCATAAGGATAGTAGATTCTATTGGATACTGAAGACAAACCAGTTTTACTCTAAACAATTTAAAGTTTGCACCTTTTACTCCCCGCATTTTTTTTATAGAACAGTATTGGAGAAAGAAATACTAGGGACTCATTTTTGCACGTAGAAGAATGTGTAAGAACATTTACGCTATTGAACAGTTCTTCAGGAGTAGAAAACAAACATACGCTTATGATGTAATTCTTTTTTAATTTCTATTAAATTATTTGGTTTCTTTCCTACAAACACAACGTTTTGTTTAGTTCTGTTTAAAATGACTATGATTTAAAAGAGCTTCTTTAGAACGCCCCTCTCAGAAGGTCCAGTTCATTCTGTGATAAAGAGAGGTCAGTGTGGTTATGTCTGGAGCTGCGTAGCCCCATAAGCACTAAACTACACTCCACTGTGCTGTCTGGCACCTTTCTAATAGACAAGCTAGAGCAGCTTATCTTTTGGATCAGAACCCATTTGCAACTTTTTTAAAAAGTTTTGTTGAATTTGATTAATGTTTTTTTTTTTTTATTGCTGTCAGTTTTAGACATTTTTCTTCCTATCATTTGCCCCTACCATTAAAACCAGAATATGAGGCTTGGTTAAATACCTGATAAGATTTCAGGGAGGAGTCATATTCAGCGTGTGGTCTTGTATCAGAGGAACGTTATGTCCTCTGCTGGTGTGTTTAACTCTTCCTACTTCTTCCCCTGGTTTTCAGCATAAAACGCTAATTCATTCTTCTCACAACAGATAAATTTGTTCTTTTACTCAAGCTATCATGAAAGCCAAAACAACAAATATCATACATCTGATCCATCATACAAGGTAATGACGTGTGATATATTAATACTGAGACAAAGGAAATCCCTTTTATCTCTACCTGTTGCTACTGTCCTTAGCAGGATAAAAACCATAAGATCGGCTGTTCAAATACTTTGGACTTTTTTGCTACTGTCTGATGAAACTTAAAGCCCTTTCTTTCTAACAATGTATTTCTGTTGTTATTGCATGTTGTATGTGTGAACAGGTTGCAAATCTGTTTCACAACATGGAAAGGTGCGGTTATGGAGATATTCTATTGCATTCATGTCGCCGTGAAGTTGTATTGTTGGTTAAATGCTCAAATACTTCATCTTACTTTCTGCTTTTAACACATCAAGGCAGAGGACTTAATAACTTTCTGTTTAATACAGTTTAAACCAGAAGTTCACATGAACTAAATAAATCCAACCAATGTATCCTGATCAAGATGAGCTAGAATTACCAAAATGATCTCTCTTTGCTAAGTTTCAGAATAACGATGTAATAATGATAACCTGGTAACATACATTAGATGAAGGCTGTAGCTTGACTGATGGGCTGCTACAGACACCTCTGGACAGCTTATTTCCCCTCATGACATCATAAGGGGTTTTTCATACAGAGCATTTTGAACACAAATTAACTAGGAGATTGAGAAAGGCAATGATAGAGGGGATGTACAAGCTTCAGGACACATATGACTGTTATGAAATGTTTAGAATGTGAATTTTGCATACTGGACCTTTATTGAATGTATGTAAATGTATTCATTTAAAGATAGCATTTCACCTGTCAGTAGTTGATCTAGAATGGCCAAAATGGGACATTTTTAGCTTCATCAATAAGTTCAAGAGGAGAAGTTTATAAATTCAGCCATATTCAGATTTGATCCATATCAGTAAGTCCATTGTCTGTATGGATTTAGACCTTTTCAGCCTCTCAATGCAATTCTTGAACAGCTGTTAGTGTAATTGCTGCACACATTGAAATACCAGAGTGTTCCTGATTTCCTCGATTACGGTACAAAGTATGAAAGCATCTAATTCACACAGACATATGAAGCGAAAGGCAGACTCTTTCTTTTTGGAATCTGTTGAAGTTTGCAAGTTTAAAGCACACAGGGTTTTCTTCTTGGAATCATAGTTGTGAATTTGTCCTCTTTTTTTTTTTTGCTAAGGGAGGGAAAACTGCAGGGAATCAGTGGTTGTCAAAATCTTAGAAGTGATATTGTCATACCAGCCGGATGGCCGTCTGGTGTTTGTTTAAAAGGGGAGGGAAGAGAAAAAAACAGTCCAGGCGATTGAATCATATCTTCTTGCCAATACGTCCTTGCGTTCCCACCTCCATCATTACAGCAACATGTTTTATTTTCAGCAGAGCTGTTCTCTGTGACTCACATCCCAGAGCCATGTGTTGCTCAGTTAGGCCTCAGATCCCTAAAACACAGACCAAGTGGTCAGAAGAAATGCTCTCGTAATGCACCAGAGAGTGCACTCAGAGTACAGCTCATTTTTGGAGTGTTTTGCTGGACTGAAAAAAAACAAAGAAAAAAAATGTACGTTTTTTTCTTTTTTTATGTTGATACTAATGAAAATCTGTGCTTTGTGTTTTTCTGCACCCTCAGGTAAATGGAATCTTCAGGCTTTCATCAAAAGGTTTAATCTCGAGGAACCTGTGGCCGCTTTGCAGTTTCTCACCCAGAACTCCAAGAACTGAAGGATGCTTAAATGCTAAAACCAGAATAAAAATCGGACGGCATAGAAAATTTCTTTATTTTTATAATTTCCCTGCTTTCCATGCATTAAACAGTAGAAATTCTTCAAAGCTTGCACAATCATCTATCTTATCACTGAGTTCAAGAGATGTTTCCTTTCTCTGTTGCACTAGCTAAAAGGTTTTTGATGTCACCTCGTATCTCTGGTCACGTGGTCTGGAGCAAAGGATTAGGGAGATAGATTTCAACTTCACTGGGGATTTCTTAATAGTTTCCGAGGGCGGTCCACAAGAAAAGGAAGACGGACCTGATATCACAACTTGGTGTGGAAAGAGTTATTCTAATTCAGGGGCCGGAAACACGTCAGGGCCAAAAAAAGGAAGTGGGAGGTGAAACCGAGACCGCAGCTCAGCCGGATGCTGCAGTGGAACCTAAACCAAAATACTCTGCAGAGTGACAGGACAAGGAGGAGGGGCTTGTCATGCACCAAGTTAAGGGAACTTGCTGTTTGTGTCATTGTTTATCATATTTCCATTGACCACTCACAACGCAGCTGGAAACAATGAGCTACTTTCAGGTATCTGACTGATTCATCTGAAGAAAAAGCTGATCTGTTTAGATGCGTCCTTCAGTACAACTTGAGGACAATGAACCCATCTTGAACTTGAGAGAGTTGCATAAAAGCCTCACCTGGCAGGTCTGCAGAGGATGGTGTGGGTAAACCTTTCTTTTCAACCCATCCACAATGAAATGCTGTACAGACTTTACCGGTCTTTGTAGAGGATGGGTCAGAGTACCCCCCCCTTAAGGAGTATTGGTTTCTAACCAGCAACTCTCCTCTGGGGAGTTTTCTATATCAATATCCCAGATGTCAGAAAAAGGGTGGATTTACAAGAGTGACTTTGATGTTCTGATGATCAATCTTTAGTTGGTGGTTTCATTGACCCTAGTTTGGTGTCTCATCAGTGGGATAGGCAGGAGCAGGTAAGAGAGGTTTTTGTTCCTTTGGTGGATAAGCCAGCCTTGGTAACCCCCAGTGTGCCCCCTCCATGAACTCTGAAAGATCATTGATCAGTTGTCCAGCATGTGCTTTGTTTGCCTCCCAGACTCAGCAGTCAAAGCACCCAAGTTCACAAACAAAACAACCAAAATGATGCACATGGGCCCTCAGTGAGTAAGAGAATCCACTGTTTTTGAATGCATGACAAGTATCCATTGGTTAGAACACTGCTCCTGACCTTGATTCACTCATCTTATTTGACTTATAAAATCACATTTCTAACAACTGGCAATTCAGCACTCATTCTGAAGCATGCCAAATAGGAGAGCATTTTTTCCAAAAGACACCTACTTGTATCCATCAGTGCAAGACTAAGATGCCAAGGTGAGCAGCTCACTTCCAAATGCTACAGAGAAATCCTGCCAAAACAGCTGGGTCTTTCCACTCTGTTTCCTTCACTGTGTTTATTTTTACTCCATGTCAGAAGCTAAATGTTATCATTAAGAAAAAAATGTCAGCTATACTTCAGTGCTGTGGAGTAAATACAGGTATTCATGATATTCAAAATATCCTTTAATGAAGTCAAACTTCTCATTCTGATCATTGGTATAGTTATCTAACTGATGGAAAGTAATCCAAAATGTAGGATAAGGTTAAAGGTGTAATAATTTGTGAACCTACTGCATGTAATGAGTTGCGGTAGAATGAATTAGGCGCAACATCTGTTCGCAGTTACTTTGCATTTGCATGTCTAACTGCAATTACAAGATGCCATCTAATTTTCCCAGAAGTTTTTAGTTCTATCTCAGAAGAAAATTCTTTCATATATACATGTTCCTGAACATAACCAGTTCTTAACCAGTTCAGATGTTTGTTTTTTTTTAATCTACAGATATATTCTTACCCTAAGATTAAAGAAAAACATATTGAATGTGCCCTTTAACTTCTTCTGGTAAATTAATTTTAAAGCTGCAACAAAAAAATGAAGCTAAAGACTTTGAATGTTTTTGTTGTATTTTTTCTTTTCTTTTTTAATTTTCTGCACTTATTTAGTTTCTCTTCTCCTCAATAAACTCCTTTTGCGTATCTGGCTGTGAATATCTAATTCGTAATTTTGATGTGTGTCTGAATAAAAACCACACACAGAATTGCTATTCTCTGTTTTGCATACTCCTTCTCAATCCCTACATTCCTCTGATGTCTGCAGTTGCTGAGAAAAACAGTCTCAGCAGTGTTCAACAATAACTAAGCAAGCTCCTAAACAGCCTATGACCAGGACTGCCCATCTATACATTTAAATTTCTTATAAGACTCCCCCTGTTCAGGAAACACTTCACCTCCTATGACCTTTGATGGATATGAGTAACCTGCCTCTGAATCTGCTGCAGTTTAGCACCTGATTCATACTGTTTCTTTTAAATGTATACCTGCTCAATTGAAAACTTTCATGTTTTTCTCTTAATGTAATTTGTTATTATTGAAGTGGAGGGTAAATCATACATGGTTTTAAACTTTTTTTAAAATAAAAATTGAACTTTTATTTAGCTCTCCTGAGCCAATGCTTCCTATCACCTTTAGCTGCAACTGCAGCAGTAACATTTTTTTTTTCCATTTTAAGAAGCTTTATCGAACCCTTTATGATGTATAAAGCCTGGGTTATTCTCAACGTTTCTTCTAAATTCTTTAATGGGTTTCATATAAACGGACAGCTCTTTTCCTCGGTAGCTATGATGCTGTTTTGTTCAATATTTTTCCCCAAATCCAAAATTCTGTGTCTTTGTAAAATATGAATAATGTGAAAAAAATAATTATAAACTCTTCCTGCCACATCCTAATCCCCTATTTATCTAAAAATACCATTATAAGGTTATTTAGCCTCGAAATGGTCTCTCAGTCTCGGTCAGCAGGCTTCACTATAGTAGAAGACTGCCAACTGGACAGATGTCCAGAAGATGGTCACTGACACCCTCTGCAAGGAGGATAAGTCCCAGAAGGTATTAGGTTTTTCACATAGTGCTATTTCAAGGGCATTTATAAAAAGTTTTCTTAAAAAAAAAATGGACCTCCAAAAGAGATATCAACCTTTGAGATAACTGTCAAGAAAAAATATTTAGGGATTATGGGGAATAAATACAGCCTACTCAGGCTGGGAGGTTGCTAAGTGGCTCAAAGTCCTCTTTTCATATGAAAGTTTGAATTTGATTTTGAAGTTAAGGTCAAGTCAAGATAAGGTTCCTCGAATTGTAGAAGAGCAGATAGTCAAAGAATCCTGAAGAGGTTTTAACTCTGTCCACAAGACGGTGTTTTAATTTGAAGTGCTACATTACCTGATGTCGTTCTGCTTGGCTCTGAAGTCGATAGTCAAAGCAAGCACTACCACATTTACCAGGATTTTTTTAACACTTCATGCTTGCCTCTGTTGACAAGCTTTAAGGAGAAACTGATTTTGTTTTACAGAAGGACCTGGCTACTTGTCTTGCCAAAAACTGGCTCAGTGATCATGGTGTTAATGAACTGACCGAAAAACTAATCTCATCTCATCCTCATAAATAGTCGGTCAGGAGGAAGATGAGATACATCAGACCAACAATGTTGAACAACCTAAAAGCTACTGTCTAAAGACCCTGGGCTCCCATTGCACCTCAACAGAACCACAGGCTCTTCTCAATGTCCCACTGCATTGAGATTGTAATTCATTCAAAGGAAGCCCCAGTTAAAACACATGAGTTTCACTTTCTAAAGTAAAAGTTTAAAAAAATGCTGGACTTTTTTAATCAATATTCAACTTTTTGGAGATGTAACCAGAGTGTTAACATCCTTTATTGTTCAGAGATCCGAATCTTGTCCTTTTAAAGTTTTTTTTTTGGCCTGCTAAAGGAATAAACCTGAAACTTTAGTAGGAATCCAGTCTGCCTTCATTTAGTAAGTGTTTTAAATGCATGATGTATATTATGCATGCAGTAGTAGATCCTGCCAATTAGCTTTTCAAATAATTTTTGGGGGTTATTTGGTGTACTGAATTTACTGCCATGTACTCAGTCATTAGGACACAAAACTACTGCTTATTTGTTGTTTGTGCTGCTGGGAATGCTCTGTTTTGGTAGTTGCCTCATCAAAAACATGGGATTTATCGAACCTTCATGAGTCAATGTGGAAAGATAAAAAAAACAACATTTGAATATACATCCATGGTGCCTGGGAGGTTTTCCACAGCGCTTTAAAATGAGCCTGTGCTTCCATGGAATTCCCATATGCAAAAGAGCTGGATGCTATTCTCAGAGCCTGGTCACGCCATGAGCCATTGACAAACAATAAAGGCCCTCCCCATTTGACCCATCTCACAGTCGAGGAAATAAGCCTGCAACAGGTATGTTTTCCAGCTGGGGTGGCCAACTTTCCAACCGCAGAGAAACACAAACTCTCCCTTTGCACGAGGAAAGACATCCCACTTGGAGTCCCAGGGCACACCTGGGGATTCTTTGATGGTTTGCATCCATATTCAAGTCAGAGGAAACCACTGTTTTTAGATGTCTGGATCATAGTATGGACCACGGGGGGGGGGGGGTACTAATAATTGATAAATTGATAATTGATAAAATTACTTAAATTAGCAAGAGTACACTAATTAGAAACAAGTCATCCCATCATCTGCATTGAATTACAATCAAGCTTTTATCTGCTTTAGTCAATTATTTTTTGCTTCCATATTACTTTAAATACTTTCTTTACAGGGAGGTTTTGGTTTGATGTTGTAATATACTGAGTCAAAACATCAGACAAAACTGTCATTTGAAAATATATATCGAAGAAATTAGCCTTTACATATGCAAACATCTCAACTTAAAGTCATGAGAAACCATCACCAGCTGTTTGTTTTTTCAAATAAGAAGGGATAGTTTGATGGCATTAAAGGGTCATTGTCCTTTCTCTTCTTTAACTAAAAGAAAAAAGACTTTTTTTAATTAGATGTGTAATTTCAATAAAGCAGTACTGAAAATAGTTATGTTATAAACAGTTGCTGTGATCTTAAAACATAGCCGTAACTAAATGCCCACTAATTAGTTGCAGATTTCAATGTTTTGCACAGGATTTTAAACCTGTTTGATAAATTTAAGTTAAAAAATATATAATAGTGATAAATTAGTCTAGCTTTTGCAGGTCATAGCCATTGTTTTAAATAAAACAGATTTCTGTTATTTAATTAACTTACAAAAAAACAGAAATAAGATTTTGTTTTGACTGTAGTTGTCTTTTCACACATATCAGTTTGTTATTATAAGCTAGAAAAATAAATGTAATACCAGTTACTCAGCCTGCTAACCGGCAGTGTGCAGCAATAGATTTACCGAAATTTGTTTTGCATACAGTACTGTGTCTGGTCTGCTTTACACCAGGCGTGTCAAACTCATTTTTTATATCGGAGGCCACTTCATCATTTTCAAGCCTTTTTATATTAACATCAGATATTGACTCAGATTGGCATATCAACACTTACCTGCTTTGATTTAATCCTTTCATTTAAGAAAGAGCACATAGCACGCATGCTTCTGTTCTATGACATCATGTGCCTTTATTTGGCACCTTAGGGCCAAATAAAATGTCTTGATGGGCCAAATCCGGTTTAAGGGCCTTGAGCTTGACTTATATGGTTTAGACCATGAACAGTACCAGAGAAGTATTCAGTTTTGAAACTAACTTTAAGATCTTATATGGTGACCATCCCAGTTCCACACAAAAGGTATTTGAGATTGTAAATAATATAAACTGATGGTTTTTACATCTGAAATAAGTAATCAAAAAAAAGCTATGAAGGTAGTGAGTCAGTGGATCGTAAAAAATATTCATTCCTTCCCTGCTCCTAATCGAAAATGATCAGACTGTACTTAGCTGCTACAAGAGACACTTTAGTATAAATACTTGCATTTGGCAATAAGACATGCAAGATCAGCGACTGCTCTGTTTGTGTAACCCCCCCCCCCAAACACCAGGCATGATTCAGACTAATTCTCCCACACACTCTGTTTACACTTATGCTTCATTGAATACTATTAATTTCTCAGGTCTGTATGTGCTAGCACTGACATGCCACTCAGTATTTTCTGAAAATATTCCAAAGGCCTTTGTTTTGTTGATGACTGTTTTGTTTTTGTTTTTTAGATGTTTTACTTAACTACAGGTATTAAATATAATAACTCAGATATAAGATTAGAAATGGTATTGATAAAACTATTTATTGTGACTGTAAAAATTAAAAGCTGTGATTACGTTTTTTCTTTGTTTGTTACATAAAAGGTTTTTAGAGTAACTAATTAAATCATAGGGGTTTTTTATAAGATGCAACAAGTATACTTCTTTTTCACAAGTTTGCAAGCTGTTGAACAACGCGAACCATGACGCGTTGTCCACTGTCGTTTTTTTAAGCGTCTGTGGCTTCCGATCACTTTTCCACTACTACTACTACAACCTCACCCGGAACTCCCATTTCCATATAGAGAAGTGGAGGGGCGGGGCCGGACACTGCCTTATTTGGAGTTTCCACCCGACCGAGAACTTGGGCTCCAAGTCAAAGCAAGTCTGTGCAAAGCTATGCAATATTTACAAGTGATTAACTCCGTCAATTACTGCCTTTGTTTGACAATGATGCTGCTTGTAAAAGAGTTTGGCAGCAGCTTTCTGCAATGCCGTGCTGCATAAAGTGTTTGCAAGTTCACAGAGACACAGAGAGAGACAAAGTCCTGTCTGAACTGTTCGGGACAAGATGAGGCTTGATTGTGAGGTCATCAAAACATGTTTAAAAAATCGTGATGTTATATATTGTGGGAAAATGATCTGAAATCATGACACAAAGTGTGAGTGACAGACTTTATAGTCACAACACTCCATAGAAGGTACCACAAGGACTGAAAATAATCAAGATTAGACGCTGCCTTTATTTTCACAAGGACAGAGATCGAACAGAAGAAGGACGCAGCTGGGTGCTGCTATCTCAGTTTTTGTAAACTTAGATATCTCTCTCGGAGCCTTTTGCCTCCACTGTAGTTTCCACTGACTGACGCGCGGAGAGCCTTCTGATGGGCGCCCATGTCCATATATGGTCATCTACGTCACGCAAATGTTCCATCCCCCTATTTAATACGGGTAAACTGGAGTCCCCTATCCAGCTCCAATAGAGCACGCAGAGCTGCTCCTCTTGTTCAAGCAATACCACCATCATCTCCTCCTCCTCCTTTATTGATTCACAGACTTCAAATTCCCTCACAAGCAACCCGTCAGCTTCCACAGTGATCAGATTAATAACAACAATAGGCTCTGTGCGCTAAGAAGGGAGATAACCGGCTCTGCGCGTCCTCCGTGGGATACTTTGGATAGCTACAGCACCGGAATCCATCCTGCTCCTGACTCCTGCTTCCCGCGCCCGGGCAGCACCTGTGCGTCTCTCCGTGTGGCTACCTGGATAGGATACCTGCGCGCTGTCCTCTGTCAATGTCGGACTGAATATAACTGCTATGACAGGGAAACTAGCGGACAAGATCCCTCTTACCATGAGCAGTTTAATAAACGCGATCCCCGACAGTCTCTACCCGGAGGAGGACATTCCCACCTCTATGAACATTTTCACCAGCACGGAGTCTATAAACCACTATTCACAGATGAATACAGGTAAGACTTTAATCCTGGCTTCAATTTAGTCGCTCTGTTTAAAGCGGTTCAAAGTGAGATGAGCGAAGACGGCAACAGTTGTCTTCGGGCTTGGAGCACCTGTTTGCGCTCCTCACTCTGTAGCGCACGGAGGCAGGTTCCCAAAGATACCTACACTTTAGAGAGGTCAGGTGTGTAAATCAGTCAGTCAACCCATTTAAATGTAGATATAAGTAATGTTAACAGTCTGGCTATTTTTCAGTGTTTATATATTTTTCATAACTGTCTTGAGTCGAAGCATCAGAATTAAAATCACAGCGTGGAAACCGCATCGTTTGAAACTGAACTTTAAATGTAAACAGGCTCGAAAGATTAGTGCTAAATCAAAAATATATTAGGCCTATAAGGAAAAACTTTCATGTTTGGACTGAACTTCTTAAAAGCTGGGAACTATTTTTTTTTTCTTTTTTTTTTGTGAAAAATGCTCTTTCAGGAGGATCATTGAATCTTCGGAACAAAACCTGGAAGCGTGGTAATGTGCGGTTAGACCCAAGTGCCTCAGATTTGTTATGCACTTGCAAAAAAGGGGGGGATCAGCTACTTAAAACAATGACTTTCATTCACAACTCTATTAACAGTGTTTTAGTAGGCGTGTGTGGGTGCTTTCACCTATGTGAAACACGTTCAAAGCGCATGGCCCATGCGTTACGTTATATTTAAGAAATTACAACAGCGGCGGTATTAATTATTGCATTCGCTTAGCAAAATTATGACTTTTTTTCTTTTTTGTAGATCATTGTCTTCTTTTGATGCATTTGATAATTAGCTAAATAGACAAAAAATATTATATCAATTAAATTTAAAGGTCATTTATTGAAGAGGCAGACTTATTCTGAGAAAAACACGGAACCTATAATAACCTTAAATATTTTTTACCTTTGCGCCTATTACACACGCGTTTTAATCTAGAGTTCATAAAATGCCGGAAAAACAAGTATTTTTAATAATCGAGAGATGAATCTCCTTTATTTTATCCCAGGTGTGTGCGTTTAAATTATCAAAACACCATGTGGTAAAAGAAGCTTATTTTTAGCAGTTAAACACAAGCGAATCAGGGTGTGCAGGATCAAAACACATTTTTATTTACGCAATAATCCTGCGCTCTAATAATGGTTTTAATTTAGGAGAAAAGATATCACAGCTAGAAGAGTGTTTCCGTTACATTGTTATTGAATTGTATTTAATTTCAGTTCACACACTAATAAAATGATTACGAGTGAATATTTATTTGGTGTGAAAAGAAATGAAACATTTGCTGTGATTTCATAGTTGAAGCAGGTGTGTGAATAAGGTTGAATTTAATTTTACGTCTAAAATTTTATTTCAAATCTTACAGGTTAAAGTTAAAAAAATATATTAAATATCATATAAACTCAATAATTACAAGTACATATGAAGATTAATTTTACAAGTTTTTTATTCATACGTATAGAAAAGAAATCCATATTTATTCAGATGTCAAATAATATTTTCCAAGACTTGCTTTTTTACCTTAACATGATTTACCAGCCAAATTCCTGTGAGTTTTTATTACTGAGAGTGAATATGAACACCTCTATAGCACCTAGAAGA
Organism: Jordanella pulchra; assembly: GCA_034780135.1. Classification (NCBI taxonomy): domain Eukaryota; kingdom Metazoa; phylum Chordata; class Actinopteri; order Cyprinodontiformes; family Cyprinodontidae; genus Jordanella; species Jordanella pulchra. The sequence goes on along the minus strand of JAUZNJ010045324.1, from coordinate 8,233 downwards.
CAAAAAAAGGCTATATTAACTTGTAAACTATTCTGTTTAAATTCTTCCATATTTATCCTTTAGAGTACGGCTATCCCTGAAATGTATCACTCTTAATAGGTCTGCAATTGTTTTTCAAAGCCTCTTTAAGAGGAGTAAGAGCATGAGGGAATTGGTGTAAATATCATATTAAAATACTAATAGCAATAAAACAAATAAAGGGAAACACAATGAAGAAAAACTGAAATTTCCCTGCAGATATTCCTTTTTTAGCAAATGTGTGTTGAATTCCTGAGCATTCTGGATTTGGCGTCTGCCTTATAATCCTCCCTGCTGTTAAGACATCAAATCTTGCCATTCCTCTTTGGCTGTCCTCCTAAGGGACACAATGACTGGATCAAAGGGGGTGTTTAGGTCTTGATTTATGAGAGCTTGTGGGATCTGCGAGAGAGAGAGACACCAGTCTCTCAGAGGCAGCACTCAAGTCACTTAACTTCCAGGTCTGACAGGGCTCACGTTTCTTCGTGAACTCTATGGGATTTTTCGTTGTCATTCTTTTGTCTTTTGTAACTTTTTCTTTATTTTACCTACAAGACCCTTTTTTATAACAAAGCACGGTATTGTGCTTGACGTTTATTCAGCAAAATAGGGTGAATTCTTTTAATCTTTTTTCTCAGGCTCCACAAGAATTCCTTCTCTAACGATTGTATAATGAATCCATGTTTTAGAATCCAAGGTAATAATTTGCTAATGTTCTATGTTTTTAATCTTTCATCCAGATAATATCATGGATCTAGGGATGGGAAGCGAGAAGACAAGCTCAGAGATACAGTATGGATCCAGCTTCCAGTCCAACCGCAGTGGGCAAACTGTCACATATCTTGGGAAGTTTGCCTTTGACACCCCTCCTTCAGGTGGCATCGGGGGCTCCGGCTGGTGCCCCGACAACAACATCATAAGTCTTGTCAGTGCGGGCATCCTAGGGGTTTCTCCTTCACCTGGCACAGTAACGACGCAGACGCCATCCTCTGGAGCAAACATGGGTGGACAGACATCAGACATGGAGCAGGTTTACGGTCCTCCTCTCCCTGCCTACTCCACCTGCAGTGACCTGTACCAGGATCAGGTCTCCTTCCACCACAGCCCTGCCACCAGCACGGCTCTTGCCTACCCTGGAAATGAATATCACTCCACATCCAAAGCCCCCATGGATAGCAGCCTTTTTTCTATGATCCCTGACTACAACCTTTTTCATCACCAGGGAGAGGTTGGTGTCATGGAGCACAAGCCCTTCCAGACAATGGACCCCATCAGAGTAAACCCTCCACCCATCACACCCCTAGAGACCATCAGAGCATTTAAAGACAAGCAGCAGATCCACCCAGGTTTCATTGGCGGGCAGCAGCACCCACCTCAGCACCACCCGCCACCTCAGACTCTCACCCTTAAACCCATCCGTCCCAGGAAATACCCCAACCGTCCAAGCAAAACTCCCGTTCATGAACGACCGCATGCCTGTCCTGCTGAGAACTGTGACAGACGCTTCTCACGCTCAGACGAGCTCACGCGTCACCTCCGCATCCACACGGGTCACAAGCCCTTCCAGTGCAGAATATGCATGAGGTCCTTCAGCCGTAGCGACCATCTGACCACACACATCCGCACGCACACAGGTGAGAAACCCTTCTCCTGTGAGTTTTGTGGACGCAAGTTCGCCAGGAGTGATGAGCGAAAGAGACATGCAAAGGTTCACCTGAAACAGAAGGACAAGAAGCAGGCGGACAAGAGCAGCGGGGCAGCCGGTAGCCACAGCTCACCACCCAGCTCCTGTGGGGGCCCGGCGGTGGGTGCATCATGACCATCACTACATGCACATGGACTAGACCCTAGCCAGAGACCATACAGAGACTTTGGAAGTAAGGATCACATACACTTTGAATAAAATAGGTGATTCTCTACTTTGTTTACACTCTGGCTCCTTTCAGTTCCTTCTGTTTTGAGATGGAAATCTTTAGTTTAAGTCAGAGGGGAAGGGCTGCTTTCCTCTTGTTTTTTAAAAGCAATCCAGAGTGTCGGCTACTGTAACATAGTGTAAACACAGAGATGGGCACCCAGGCATATTCTCCCATAGAAGTCTTTGTGTATCACTAGGTTTTGAGGTGGATATGTCCTTTTTACAGAAACTGTTTTCATTGAAAGAAAGCCAGAATGCATGAGAAAGACTAAGGCTGATGAAACGACTTCAGTAAGAAGGTGTATTGTCTGGGATGTATGCATTAATTTCATTAGGCTGTTTAAAAGTGCAATTGGTTATATTTGTGTATTGTCATGATTTTCTTAATGGTGGCACGTGACTGTATTTTTTGTTCTTTTTTTTGTTAAAGTGTAACGACTTTTTTTTAAATATATTTGAATGTTTCCCTTTTTTTGGTTGTTTTATAATTATTATTTTCAAAGAATGTGCCAAATGTATTGCAGTGAAGCAGCCATGTTCCTTATATTTGTTCCTGACATTTGCCAAACCAAGAGCGGCATCGGTTTAGCACAGCTGTGGAAACAATGGTAAAATCAGACTCCACCAGAAGAACCAGCACAGTTCGTTTGAATCTAGATCGTTGCAGAATAGGTCAAATGAAGCAAAACCAATGTTTTGTTCTGTTACGTGCACAGACATGTCTACAGCAACTGATGCCTTTGCCAGTACTTAATTTATTTTTAGTCACTGTGAGACACCATGCGTGTCGTTTTTTTTTTTATTATTTTAAAAATGTGGTTTGACAATTTGTTACCAAATGTTCTTTTTGTTGCTCCTTTTTTATATATATAAATGCTCAATGATACTGTTTATTCTCCATGACTTCTGCAATATGCAATTAAGTACAGACATATGCCACTCACTTGCAAATCAAATTAACAAAAAGCACGGTTATAGACAAAATGAACTATTTATTAAAGAACACTTGGTTGTCAATAAGCAGTATGTTAAAGAGAAGATGAATATGGTCCTTTGCATGTCTTCTCATATTATGACAAAACTACCAAAAGATGAACAGAAAATGGTGAGAGATGAATAGTAATAAAAATATTCATGTTTACATATTTCCAATTTAGAGACTAGACTGCAAAATGTATGTGTTCTTCTTTTTGTACAGTATACAAATATGTATGCAGGTAGCTACAGTAGAAGTTTCACTTTTTGTACTAAATTGTCAAATGCACCACAGTTCAGTATTAAAATGTGCATAAATGTGCATTCCTTCATGCACACGATGTAAATACAAACATCTGCATAAACAAGAACTCTTAATTGATTGAATGCTTATGTGGAAAGTGTCTTAAAGCTTTTAGAGAAACAAAATATTATTTTGTCAAAATGTTTTAAGATCCTAACAGAAGTGCCAAATATGTTGTTCTATCTTCATCTGAAAAAACAAACAAAACAAAAAGTCACAAACAACAAAAGAATGGCACCATCTATACGATTTACAGTGGAGACCAGTTAAAACAGCACTAATGTGTTCTTTGAATGAACTCCATTTTTCTTTTATTAATTTAGTGTATCTCCATTAAAGAAACATTGGTTATTTTAATTACCACAGCCTCTTAGCTGTATAAAAATACTGCTTATTAGTGATGTTTTTTAATGACTAAAGCTTTTCATTAACAAAATACATCAAAGATTTTGCAAATAATTTTCAACAAACGAAATCAGTTACTTTACTTATTTTACACTGAGACCATGAAGTACACAAATTTATGTTTTAGCAAAACATTTTTTTCAGTCCATCGGTGGTTTTATTTGGATCCAAGTGTATTGTTTCACTGGAAACACAGTTTTAACTCACTGTCACAGAGGAATAACACTGAAGATCGCATTACAGGCTTATTGCCAGACAGCAAAAGGCATTTGTGTTCAGGCATTTTTTTACACTATTAAGTGGTGAAAATCAAGTACAAAAAATAGCAAAAACTAAAAACAAGGAAAGCATGAGATGCTGTTTTATACATGTTTGACTCACAGCAAAGGAATCTTCCATGTAAAATTGGTTTGATTTGCAACCTGGTCAATGTTAAAGAACACTTTCTGACTTCTTTTATATGCGAATTCCTTTAACCTTTTTTTCTATATTTAAAAAAAAACAAGTATTGCAATTTTGCTTTGCTTTATTTATTGCATATTTCATAATCCCAATTTCAAACTGCTTAAGAAAGCAAATACTGTACCCATCTGAATATACTGTACAACTAATGGGCTAAAGGAGGTTAGGAACTGACTAAGGCAAAGCCCAAGTGAACAGCTCTGAAGGCTATTCGGTCTCTTTCCTGAAACAGTTCTCACTGCTCTGCTTCCTGGCGATAATTCACTTATTTTCCAATAAACTTGGCCTAAGAGGGTCTTTTCTAAACTCATCTAAATCATGAAATGAACTGTCCTTGCACTTGTGTAAAAAAGTTTAAAAGTTTACACTGTTCACAGCTGTAAATCAATAGGTTTGTAGCATTTAGACCTGCACTTCCATTGCATTGCTTGGACATCAACATATTAGAATTGCTGCTCCAGCCACTGAAATAAAGAACCTCACTAACTCCAAAACTGTTCTGAAGACTGAACGATCAGATTTACTTTCATACCAATACCTGTTTTCTATATAAAATGGTGATAGACCAGGTTTTATCTAGCAATAACCATATATGGATTTGAAGCAGAAAAATATCATTAAAGCTATAAGAAAACTAAAACAACACTTTTCATTAATTAATACTAGACCTATGAAATGTAGTAGAACAGGCTGAGGGACATTTAGACCTTGCTTTGCCAGACGTTTTTCCTCTTCTGTAATTGAACATTGTGTTTCTGTTTTGTTTTGCCCTGAAGAATAATATAAGTAAGACGCAGGTAACAGCAGATGATTTCAACATCCATGTGAAGCCATGTAATTAGAAGTTTGGAAACGATATTTCGTCAACCCTTTTTGTGTGTATTACTTTTTGTTTTGTTTTTTGTTTTGTGTTTTTGTAAATTTTGTATAATCTATATTACCCCACTTGCCTCCTTAATACTGTTTGGGTGTTATGATATAACATAGTGCACAACCCCTTCTGAATTCTAACTTTGAAATAAAATATGTGGATACCATAAGTATTCACAAATGACCTGTTAAATGCAGAACAAACAATTTTTTAATGTCTTTTCTTCCCTCTTTCCCCCCCTCACTTATTGTATGTGCTCAATACTCTATTGGCCAAAAGTAGGTGACTGAAAGGTCCCCGGCTCCATGTTGGGTTCGAGCCAACATCAGTAGCCATCATTGGACTGAAGTGGGTTGCAGGGTTGGCTGATCAAAAACAATGCATGAGGAGAACTCCGTAGGACCAACAAATCATAAACCTGACCCTTATCTGCTGGTAGCTCAAGGCACCCTTGTGGCGTCAGGAGCAGAATGGTCGACTGGCCCTATGCAAAACACTGAGCTTTGGTTCATTTATAGCAACTAATGGCAGTCAGTTTTCTTTAAAATAATTCTGAACCCCTCCCCTCATACTACAAAGAACATGTAGATATTATAATAAGAAACTCATGTCATCCTATGGACTACAGGGTGGTGTCAGGGATTCAGCAGAGACACTGGTGCCAAGACAGAGTCGATGCTCACTGTTTTCTGTTGTGCTATGTTTCCTTTCATTAACAAAATATTCTCACGTTTGCATGTGCACGGAAAGTACCACCCACACTTCTGATGGTGGTACTCCCTTTTTTTATTATGCATGAAAAAAAATCACATGGGAGAAAAGGTAAAAACCTAACAACAATGCAAGATGGATAACTGGAAACATACATTGGGATAACTGTTCTGTTGGCTTATTATAATTTTTTTTTCCTTAAAGAAAAGGGGTCTTGTTCTGTGTTGTGGATGTCCTTTCCCTATTTAATGTTTTATTACCTTACAATAAGGTCATTTTATGATGAGCTAAATATTTAAATTAATTTCACTATATCTTTGTGATAGGGAGATGTGCTCCCCCGTTTACCTGGCACTTCAGTTTGTTGTAATGCATATGTTTTGTTATTTCTATGTAAGTACTTGAATAAAGAAATATATAACTTGCCTTCTATTTATTTATTCACGTTCTTGCAAACACACTCAAAATTAAGAAAACATCATAACCAAAAAATTTAAAAAATGACAACAAATGCGACAATTTTAATTGTTTACATTAATGTCTTACATAAGATATATGACATTTAACGATCTATTTTTGTAAAAAAAAAAACGGAAAAAGGGAAACTTGGAGGAAACTGAAGCTGCTCGGCTGAGGTCACTTCCTGTTGAACGCTCGCAAGTGGAGTGACAGAAAGCTATGTTTTTTGGAAGATAACATTATTACCAAGGGACAACGGAATAAAGGTTCACTAAAATGAGCTGGTATGTATCGCTGTTAACTTATAGAAGTTTTACTTCTGAATATGTTATAAGTTAAATTGATTTATTCGAAATTACCGAGAAGGAATAATCGCCCATGGCTCCGACTAGTTCCTGGAAACGCTAACCAAACCGTACACAAGCAGTGGAGTTAGCCTTAGCATTTAAACTCCGCGACTCACTAATATAACCGTATCTGATTTTCTTTCTTGTACATTTGAATTGATGTATTTTGATCAAATCAGTGCCCGATTATATCTAACTTGAACTGAATAATGCTTGGTTAAATGTGGAACTAGCTGCAGTATTATTACCATACTTGTTAGCTTGTAGTTCAACCACCTGTAGCTGTGTTCAAGACAATTAATCCACTTTACAAACAACCTACACAATACCAACAGTTGAAAATGATGAAGGGTTTCTAGGATAACATTTTCATTTATCGTTGTCATTCAGTGGTGATTTTCCAAACTAGTCCTCTAAACACACTGCTTTATAAGTCTTAAATATCTCATGATTTTACACACCTGATTTGTATAAATAAAGTAACTATAAAAAACTTGTGTTGGATGGTCATGACAAACAGGTGAGATAATTACATAATTTAAATCCCCGTTTTCAGCATCTAATTTAAGACATCACTTAATTCTAAATATGAATGCTGTGCTAGATTTAGACAAGTTTCTCTGGTATTTCCGGTTTACTTCTGCCACCCAGCTAATTCTGATACTCATTTTCGTCTCAGTAAGGTCAGTGTTTATTTATATTGGATAGTGATGGCTGCTAAATGGATACATTATTTTTTTCTCTCTTAATAGAAGGTGTTTTATTAATTCCTCACTCAGCTATGATATTAAACAGGGAGGATAATATGAAGAGATGCCTTATATTACAACCAGCAACATATTTTGGCACTTTGACTTCATGGCTTTACACAGAAACATCATTAATAACCTTAAAAAGCCCAGAAGCTTATTAATACTTACACAGCGACACAGTCAGCGGTACAAACAAGTACTGCGATTTGGTGTATATGAAGGAGATGGTCATCCAAGCCAGTATCTGAATATTTCCTGCAATATGTATGCAGCGACTGGAGAAGTGTCAAACCTTGATTATTTACTCTTGGACAAACACCCATTTATAAGTATTTATAGATGCATATCTGCTCTTAGGAATCACGGGATAGAAAAAATTCAAATTAATGTGATAACCTATGTTAATTGTCTTTTTTTTATATATATATATATAGTTTTTCTTTTACCGATATGGATCTCCCTTGTGTCTGCAATAAAGAATTGAATTTAGTTGAATTGCTGGGGTGGTGGTTTTGGAGGATAGAGATGGAGACGTTCACTTAAAGACAGATGGCACTTGCTTCCAAGAGGTCAACAATGCAGATTAAGCTCATTGAAAGCATCGCTTCGCCTTTTTTTTTTTTTTTTTTTTTTTTTTTTTTTTTTTTTTTTTTGAGTTTTTTCAGCACTAGTGGCTCGTTTTTCTGACAGTAGGCTGACAGGATAGGAGGTATGAGAGAGGGGGAGAGACATGCGGGAAAGGACCACAAGCCTGACTTGAAACCGGGTCGCCCGCGTCGAGGACTAAGGCCTCCGTACATGAGCGTTAGTCACTGCGCCACCTGCACGCCCAAGCATGGCTTAGCTTTAAAGTAAGGGAAGGCTATGAAGGTGAATCTGGTTCATTTTTCCTCATTCTGTAGGGAAGACTCAGGTATGGCATCTATGTAGGCCTGTCGCGATAAACGATAAATCAATTAATTGCACGATAAATAAAAACTATCGACGTCATTTAATTTATCGGCTATATCGTCT
>JAUZNJ010045313.1:0-32427 GCA_034780135.1 Jordanella pulchra | reverse complement strand
CCTCCCCTAAATGAAGCAAGCCTCGATACGCGCTTTACGGAAACGCCCCCTCCATTACTGGACACACGCCTCGAAGCCTCGGTCCATCTCATAACATCACTAGAATCCCCCCCTTTCAAGTTACATCCAAGCTTATTGAGCAAGCCTCTACAATGGACATCCCCAAACTCTGTCCTTAAGGGCCAATGTCTTTCAGCTTTTAGAGGCTTTCCGGCTTCAGCACAGCTGATTTCCATTCAAGGGTGATTAACAGCCTTTTGTTGAACTGCAAGCATCAGAGTCAGCTGTGCTGAAACGGGTAAACCTCTAAAAGCTGCAGGACACCGGCCCTTGAGAACCGAGTTTGGGGAAGAACGCTCTACAAGTTTAGTTTAGACTGAGAACTACATGGGATGGGGGTGGGGAAAAAAAGTGTACATTTTAAACTTCTCCAAAAATAGGGTTGCTAAAGCACTATAGCAGGGATCCCCAAACTCTGTGTGCCGGTGTAAGTAGCTCGGCATCCATTCTTTAAAATCCTAGACCTAGAGGAAAAGGGTATAGTTGGGTGCTGTGCTTGCTGACAAGGATAATGTGTGTTCAAAATTTGCACTTGGATACGCTCTTGAAGGGTTTTAGAAGCTGTTTTTTGGTGCCCTGATATCCAGTTTAAAATATCAAGAAGTGTGTTTTGTGAATATTCTACTTGTTTCACAACTCTGCCAGACTGTTAGATTATGTTTTGGATATGGAATTCCTTGTAGGATTTTATTTTATTTTTTTCTCTCAAACGGGCGGTGTGACAAAAAGAAATAAAAAAACAAGATTTTCTTTTCAATTCACTTTAAGTAGGCCTTATATTCGTATACATTTCTTTTGTTGACAAAAGCAAATATGTTCCCAAAAATTCACATTCCAGTCCACAAAAGGAGCGCTACAGTGTAAGTTGCAGTTAATGTTTTTTTTTTTTGGGGGGGGGGGAATAAATGTTGTGAGCCTTTTTGTGTAGCATCATATGCTAGATGACCAAGAATTCTGTATTTCAGTAAAATGTTTTACCGAGTTTTAAATTTCCTGAATTGTACATGTTAGGAAATGTGGTTTTTGAAAGGCTAAGGCATATAACTTTGCAAACATTGCATAATTGACTGTGTGTACTTGACTTTACAGGGCAATGAAGCCAGTTTTGTTTAGCATTATGTGGCATTTTAAATCTGTTGTTGGTGTCATTGTATTGTTTAGATTTTTTTTCCCCAAGACTTTAATATTGTGTATTCAGAGAACACTACTAAAGTTTTGTTGTTCAGCTAATTAACGATTTAAAGACATTCATGACAATGATTATGCTTATAATATAAATCTCTCATTGAATACTGCACCAAAAACATTGATTAAAAAGGAGCATGTAACTTAAAAATGTGTTTATGCTACCAATTAAGTGAGCAGTAATTGTCAGGGTCCTAGTATATCTGTTTTTGTTTGAGTGTGAGCCATTTTTATCAGAAAAAGAAACTTGTACATAAAAGGACAGCTGTATGCATATTAGTCAGAAGTTGTGCATAACAAAAAAATTATAAGCTCAAAGTAATTAAAAATTTATGCAAAACTTAATACAGTTTACATAGTCGGGACTTCAATAACTAATAAATATATAAAGTTTTAAATATGTGCCTTCTTCACGAATACAAAAATTAGCAGCTGTTTGAGAATACGGATTTTTTTCTTTGAGAAATTCACAACCGTGCGCACATTTTGTCATATTGAACATTGGCCTGCTGATTTCTTTAAAAAAAGAATATAACTAGTTTCCCTTGAAATGTGATGAACAGACACATTTTACTTAAGGAACGAAAGAGATGATTGTAGATAACTTAAAGCTAATAATCACGGGCTTTTTTTTTTCTTACTCTAAAATAGATAAGCGACCTTTTTTCTTAATAGATTGTGGTCAAGGTAATCATGAAATAAGTGTCATTTTGCATGATAAATACTGTTTAATTATGTTTCTATGGCTGAGCAAATATGTTCAGATTGTTATAAAGACAGACTGAAAATAAAAGACAACATTTGAACGATGGATTTTTAGTATACTAGCATAGAAGTATTTTGTGAACGTTCAGTCTGGCTAAAGTAGATAAAATGTTTTCTCTAACTTGTATTATCTACAGCAGCTGACAGTTCGTCACATGTATTAACCTCTTGGAGAAAAAGTTTAATGTGAAAAAAACATTACAAGCTACAGTAAACAGTGATACTTTCAAATCAGTTATACAGTACAGACTGTCAGCTGACACCTGATGGAAAGAGAAAATGTGTGCAGTAGACCCGAGCGAGATGCCAGCGCGTTTCCTTGGCAACTGTAGTAAACTTTCAGTTTAAGAAAAAAAAAAAGACAGCTTATCCAGTTTTGGAGTATGAAAAAATACAATGATTAACCATTTATTAAAAACTGGTTTTAAAACGAAAAACTCACCCGCAAAAGGAGTGTATGAAACATTTTACCTGACTTTGCTCCGTAGCTTCCTGGTCCGTCATCTGGGTGCTCTTAGCACTTTGTGCTCCATTAATCAGCCTTGGAACCATGACGTCAGGCCACTGTTGTGAACTTGTATTCTCAAAGAAAAAAATCTGTATTCTCAAAGAGCTGCTTCGTGATGAATAAAGCACATATTTAAAACTTTAAATTTGCATTTATTAGTTATTGAAGTCGCAAGTATTTGATCTGTATTAATGTTTTGCATGAGTTTTCAATTACTAAGAGCTTACAAATATTTGTTATGCACGACTTCTGACTAATATGCATACAACTTTTATGTACAATTTATTTTGATAGTGATCTTACCTCATACCCTGTACCATCCAGAAAAAAATAATAAACAATTTGAACTGTTTCCTTTGTCAGACTGGTTTTCTACATATGGGTCAAGAAAATTCCCCAGACCGTGTCAGTAACAGAAACCATCTTTTCATTAAGGAAAAAGCTGATTTACCAACTAATGTAGTTTGTTATTTGGAGATAATTTCATAAAAAGTTGTCATAACTGAAAAACTGATACACTGTAAAAAAAAAAGTAAAAATACAGTTCTTGGCTTGTACTTAATCATATTTTGATACTTTAACAATTTGTTAATGTCTTACCCTGCAAACATGACACAATTGTTAATGTAAATATGATTAGATGGATGCCAAAACTGGTTGAATTATGTTTTTTCAGTGTGAACACTGGTTTTGTTTTATTTAAACTTCAACTGTATTGTTTTCCAACAGTTATGCCAATTCTTGACATTTCCACACACAATTTTACACTTCATTTTCAATATCCTTCTTTTTCATTTTAGTAAAATCCTTAATTACTCCTTTTTTTCCTTCAACCTTATGTGTTCATCTCTCTACCGGTCTTGCTGAGTTGCTGGCTGTTTTCATCTGACTCTTTATGATCAGTCCCTGCTGTCTCATGAAAGCAATTCCACATTGTTTCTCTGCTGATTTATAATGTCTCACAAGTGTTTTCCTATTAAATTGACTTCTTTTCAGCTTCTGGCCAAACAGTACATTTCCGACTATATTATCAACTTTTGCTGATTTCTGGACAGGCATTAAGCTTTTCTGTTTGCAGCTAATTCATAACATGTCCGCCATGTTTCTCCTTTTGGATTTAGCTTGCTTCTGCAAAATTTCATGAAAGATATTAAGCTTCTTTGTTTTCTTCTATTTCATACTATTTGGCAGGTTCTGCTTTCAACTTATACTTGTTTTTGCCATTTTCAGCTTGATACACCTTATTATGTCAGGGTTATTGACATTTGTTTGGCATAAAATCCTCAGAGCAAAAAAGCCAGAGAAGACGGGCTTTAAATTCCTAATCAATAAATGTATTTTAATCGTCGCCTCCCCTAAACCGTTCGATATAAAAAATAAAGAAATTAAAGGATTTTTTTCAGACCTTTCTATTCCTCACATTGAAGGATTTTTTTTCAATATCATTTATGGTGTGGCCGTGCAGCTGGGTTGTTCAGGCACATCACCATGCCTTAGACTGAAATCTGTCTAAACAGACCCATTTTACATAATCACCATAGCCACATCATTTCTTTAAAAAAAAACATGAAAATATTCATAACTGTTCATCAAAGGCTGCTGATTCCTACATTCTACAAATTATTTCTGTATCTTTTATACTTTTTTGATCTATGAATTGTATTTCAACACAAAGTTTTGCCCCTTTTTCACATTTTTCCAATGTACCTCTTTTTTTTAACAGGGTGTTGTGTCACTTTTAAAATATGTTCTACAAAATAGCCATTACAAATCTTTCCTGAATTAAACGATACAAGAATGATATTGATACGACTTATTATGCCAGTTATTAGCATTTGTTTGACTTACAGTCCCCCATTCCTAAAGCACTGAGACAGGGCAGACACTAAACCTGCAGCTATAGCAACAGCTGCAAGTCATTAAGATTACAATGAAAATCCAAAAAGATACATGTTTTTGAATCGCTGTCTCTTCTAAACCGTTTGATGCACAAACATTAAAGTCGATACAGACCATCTTCAGACCAACATTGAAGGAATTTGTTTATCATTCATGGTTTGGCTGTGCAGCTTGGTTGTTCTGGCTCATCACCATGACCTTTTTACTGAAAAAGCCTCATACTGAGATCTTTATGAACAGCCCTCATTTTTACATTGTCACCATGGCCACAAAATATGTTGTAGAAACATGAAAGTTGGCATATTCGTTCATCAAAGCCTGCTGATTCCTATGGTCCAAAAAATGACTTCAGTATTTCTTAAGTGATCTTGCATCTCAAGAACACTGAGTTCGTCATTTTAGGTAATTTGCTTTAAGATTTTATGCTTCTGTATGCTTATTTTTCAGTCCTTGCATTGTTAAAATTTTCCATTTTCAGAAAAATATTTAGAAAACCGATTAGTGTTAAGCTTATTTGTGTTTTTTTTTTTGAGCTTTTTACAGCACTAGTGGCTTGTTTTTCTGACAGTAGGCTGACAGGAAAGGGGGTATGAGAGAGGGGGAGAGACATGCGGGAAAGGACCACAAGCTGGATTTGAACCTGGGTCGCCTGCGTCAAGGACTAAGGCCTCCATACATGGGTTGTGCGCGCTAACCCCTGCACCACCTGCACACCCTTACTTCAGCTTGTTTAAAGGTATGATCTATCTGTCTCGGTTTCGCCCTCAGTCATTTTTCTGCTTTTCAGCCATGCTTTTCAGCCATACTTTTCAGTTTGGGCTTTGAGGGCTTTGGCTTTGATTTAGGATTACACTATTTCCTGTATGTTGATCAACACACACATTTAAACTAATTTCCAATTGTTATGCTGATTCCTGATTTCAACAAATGATTTAACACCAAGCTTGGTTCTGCTACTTTTGATGAAATAAATTAAGCTTTTTTCCCTTCTATTTCATCCTGTTTAGCAGGTTCTGCTTTCAACTTCTGCTTGTTTTTGCCATTTCCACCTTACAGTTTAGTGTACAGCATTCACACTGGATTTTTGCAGCAAATGCAAATTTTCTAGTTACCATAGTGGATGGTCTTACTTTTTGTGTATACGCAAAATTATTTGGGCAACAACTAAAATGCTACTGTCAATATTAACTGTTAGCAGCAACTGAGTGCACAAAAGTTAGCTGATATGGTAACATTGGCATGGCTAAAAGTCACAATACGATTTCCCAAAAAACATTTAATTTTTTTTTTAAGTTTTTATTTTGAAATTTACTTTTTTATCCTAACTGTCCAGTTGGGAAAGTGGAATTCACTTATGTATTTCTAATTTGAAAGTAAACATTTATTTTGAAACTCCATTGTTTATTTGCACTGCTTATCTTTGAATTAGGGCAGGGTGTTTACCACTCTGTTAATAATGTGACAGGTTATGTTGACATGATAATTTTCAATTTCTTTTTTTTTTTTGCTAAAAAAAATTAAAAGTCAAACTTTTACATTTATGTCAAAATATTGGCATGTTTTTAAGTATTTTTTTTTTTAGCTCTGATTAACAGGTGCAGATGGTGTGCTGTGAGCACTGCATTTGACTGAGCTCTGATTATATTACTCTGTGTACTTTATGTACCGTCTGTCATTTACTGCTTTGCCTTCAGGCTGCCAGGCATCACTCAATGGTGTCCATCCTGTGTTGTAAAGCTACCTGTTCTACACACTACTTAATGCAACCAATTCCACTTGAGTTGAAAAATTTCCAATACAACTTGGAAAGAAACTCCCCTACTTCAATGTCATAGTCTCTAATCATTTGCTACTCTTATTTCCCTTCAGTTAATGCACTAAATGACAGTAGTTATTCTTCCAGACCTTTTGTCCAGTGGAAATCTTTGAAAACCATAAAACACAGTGTAAACTAAAGACCATAAAACAGAACAGCTTGAAAAATTGTGCACATCTTACTACATGGACATCCTTTTGTTATACAGTTACATTTGTTTTGTAGGATTAGAACTGATGAAACCAAACATTTGCAAAGACATTCTGCAGAAACACCTAATTTATTATATTTTTCCTCTTTAATAACACTCCCCAAACTGAATAGTTGAGTATGTAAGGAGTTTTATTTAAGTAGTACAATAATAACACATCTCCTGACAGAACTGGTCATTAACCTTTTTAACAATTTGTTTGAATACGTCCTCATTGTACTTCATTGGGATTTATCTGAAGAAAACTGCATAGTAAAATATGATGTTAAAGTTAAAGGAATTCAGAGTGGATTTTTTTCTGTGGTTCAGGCAAGACGATTGGCATCAGCGATCCATTTGCACAGCTTTTTTCAGAAGCTTGGACTGGATAAGACCAACACTGATCTTTTTAGGCAAAGTGGTAGTGGAGATAACTGGCCTTCCTTTAGGACATCAGCACAGTTTGAAAGGACAACCTGTTTCTGACTGAAAATGCATAGGAACAGCCTGCAGTATCCAGTGACAGCTGTGGTGTAAATCAAATCATATTCATGTGTTAGAGTGACCTAGTCAAAGTACCAGTCACATTTCTAAACTTTAGTATGTCTGGGAAACTGATGATCACATCCCTTATTGATTTAGTCTAACTGAGCTTGAGAATTTCTCCAAAAATAAACAAACAAGTATTTTATTTGTACAAGGCAGGTAACTTGAGATCCACTGCTTTAATTTTAGGGAAAAGTTTTGGTTTGTTTTTAGTGATTAGACGCTTCTAAACCAATTTTTTACCAAACTTTTCAGATTGTCCTCTAAAACATTTTCCTTTAATTCCAGGAATATGCGACCAAATGCAATTATTTATCTCACCAGCTCCTGATGAAACGCATTGTGGTTGTGATTAATTTGAATAGATTATAATATTTTTGCATTGTACTTTCCCAAGAGTCGTGATTTGTCCATAAATTAGTGCAGATTCAAACCTGTACAAGTGTTTGTGTGTGTAATGCATTACATAGCTGATTGTGTGAAAGCCAGAATTGGTCAATTGAAATTACTGAGAGGCAAAAATATACATACTTTTGTTTTTGTAAAAACATAAAAAATACGTTATTGTGTTTTTGCCTTTGGCCTGCTCAGATTTTTGTAGAAAATAGCTGTATAAATCATTTTAAACTTAATACATGAAAAAGTGGCATTTTTGTTTTGTATTTTCTGATTCTTGGTGTGGATTTTTTATTTATTTCCTTTTGGCAACAGAAATAGGGTTACAGGTCTGTATTTAGCATTCTGTTGTTTGGTCATAGCCTTGGGATGTTTGTGATCCTGTAAACTCCTGTCCTTCAAGGTCAATTTACTTTACTTCTACTTTATTTCTTTAACTGTAATCCATGGCTGTTTCTAGACAATTGGCCCCTATTATGGCCCCTATACCAAAAACACATAAAAGTGTTTTA
Source organism: Jordanella pulchra (assembly GCA_034780135.1). Classification (NCBI taxonomy): domain Eukaryota; kingdom Metazoa; phylum Chordata; class Actinopteri; order Cyprinodontiformes; family Cyprinodontidae; genus Jordanella; species Jordanella pulchra. Next base: position 24,550 of record JAUZNJ010045313.1, on the reverse strand, counting down.
TGATGATATGCCCTGGTACTAAATCCATGATCAATTAAATCTTTTACTTCAACAATAATGGCTACTTTTTAATAATTAAATGATGAGCTATTGCTCAGTTTTTTTCTTTCATCAATTTGTTTGGGACTCCATAAAAAAGAATAAAAAAAAACCCACTGTCCCTTCCCTGAACCCCTTGCTAAAACTGCTCTTGAAGCCACTGCCTAACTGATTTTAAATTGGTGAAGGGGTGCACTGCTCTGCAGCGCAGACGACCCATGGTCTCCATCTGTCTGTTCTAGTCACGTGTCCACCATGAAGCTTACCTTCTTTCTAACACCAGCAGCCTGCCACTCTTCCTCAGATGCTGTTGATGGATGAAGAGGCTGGGGTTTCTAAGCAACCAGCCGATAATCAGAGATAGATAAGACAGTGCTGTGAGCATGGTGCAGTAGGATGCACTTACTGAACTGCCCCCCCTCCTCCTGCCTGAACTTGGTCTAGTTATACAAATGTCGATTGCTTTCCTCTTTATGTTGCATTAGGATACAATGAGGAGATAATCTGCCAGCTGAGGCTGTAACCTGATGGCGCTGTTTACTAAGGATCTTTTTCTTCTGATGTGTGAAATTATGATTTAATTCACTTACAATAATACTTTCGGAAGAAATATATCAAATTAGGGTCTTTAATGATCCATAATGTGCGTGAATCATGTTGGGGCCCTCAGCAGGCTTCGTGCGTCAGGTGCTCTGGCTAATAATTGACAGGCTTTGGGGAGGCATGCAGGAGTTCACAGCTGACTGACTGCTTAGTGCGCAGTTTAGTTTTAGTTAGCCAGTATGGCAGAGTGAGGGTTAGTTTTTATCAGGAATCATGGGGGCACATTTCGCCCTTTTGACATTTCTCGCCCTCAGCTCTGCAGCCGCAAAGCCGCGGGATGGGTTAAAGACCTGGGGCCGCTTTAGTAAGCTCCCCTACCCCGGCGACAAGGCTTTCCTCTACGAGACCTTCCCCCGGGACTTCATATGGGCAGTGGGCACCGCTGCTTACCAAGTGGAGGGGGCATTTGAGAAGGACGGCAAAGGGCTCTCCATCTGGGACACTTTTACGCGCGGCGGTAACCGCATGGCTACTGGGGACGTGGGCAGCGACAGCTACCATAACATCCACGCAGACATCCGAGCCATCCGTCAGCTCGGTGTCAGCCACTACAGGTTCTCCCTGTCCTGGTCCAGGATATTTCCCAACGGGACGCGTGGGAGCTACAACGAAATCGGCACCAACTACTACCGGACGCTCATCAAGAAGCTGAAGGAGATTCGAGTCCAGCCGGTGGTGACCCTGTACCACTGGGACCTGCCCGAACATCTGCAGCAGAGCCTGGGCGGGTGGAGCAACCCGGAGCTGGTCCACATCTTTAAGGACTACGCGGATTTCTGCTTCCACGAGTTCGGGGATGACGTGAAATACTGGATCAGCATCGATAACCCGTTTGTGGTCGCGCAGCACGGATACGGAACCGGTGTGGTCGCTCCCGGCATTAAGAACGACCCAGATCTGCCTTTTCAGGTTGGACACAACTTGCTTAAGGTTTGTTGGAAGTCTTTAAAAATTATTAACCAACCTCTGTTTCAGTTTATTCAAGAAGTTTATTTCTGATGGAAATGAGGCAAAATGTATGAAAACAATGAAAGGAGAAAATAATCTGTTTTATTTGCAAATATTTAAAGTGAAAATTATTTATATATTCTACAATATGACATTAAAACAATGTGGTCTGCTGATTGTGGAAAATCAGTCCCTAAACTCTTGTATATCGGTTTTACATGTGCTGTAAAGGGCTTTTATTTCTAAACATACCGAGTCTTTTAGAGTATTTCCATTACAAAGAGCAGTTTATGGGCCACACTGAAAGAACTCCTTCCGTTACATCAAAACCATTATAACCATTGACCAGCATTTTGTATCTTTCAACTGGTATTCTAACACTGAGCTCCAAAATAAAGAGGTTGAAGGGCCTCTTTACCATCATCCTAATCTTAATCTCTCTTCAGATTCTCAACAAGTATCAAATCATAATTTTGGAATAAAACCCAATAAGTGTAAATTAAACCTGATTGCCACATATTGATGATGTTGAAATTTATATTTCTATGTCATTTGTTCAAATTTGAAAGATCAATTCTGAAAATTATTTTTAAAATGAAAAATCTATGTTTATTTATTTTAGGATCATTAATGCTTATTGAGACATTTCTTGATAAATACTGATCTTAAAACCAACCCACAGTGGCGGTTCTAGATCAAATTTACCAGGGGGTCCAGGGTGGGGCTGGTGTTTTTCTTTAAGGCACAGAACAAAAATCATAACAAACAAAAAATGCTAAAATCATAGTAATTGAACCATGAAGCCATGGTTGTAGACCCCTGAACTAACAGATGAAAAACTTTTGTATACTAATATGTCTGAAACATAAAGGTAAATCTTTTAATAATTGTTATGCTTGAAAGGTGAATGACTGAATTGGTCCAAGGGGCGAATCAGTTACCCCAAAACTGTCCATCTAACCAGGTTCTAGTTCAAAAACTCTTTTTGATAGATTAGTAATTGCCTTTGAAGAAGATTCTACTTAAAATAAGTGCAATAATCTGCCAATGCAAGGAGACACTTGCACTTTGCAGGACTTCTTGAAGTCGTGATAACGATTCTCAAAGCAAGAAGCATATCAATCTCAAACCAACCTCAAACAAACTTTTTATCTAGATTTATCTAGATTTTTTAATTCTTTTCTGTGGCCCCCATGAAAACATGCTGGCCCCACAGTGGCCCCTCTGGTAAGTATGGTCTAGAACCGCCACTGTTTTATTGTAAAATTAGACATAAAGAACCACTGCCCATGCAGGTATAAATATTAGCAAGGGCTTTATAAAAATCTGGTCTGTCTTTGAGAGTCTTTGAGAAATCATTTGGTATTTTCCACCCCTCCCTGGTGCACATTAGTCCCTGCTTGGTGGTCTTCTGCTTCTGCCAATGAGTTTAATACATCTTTTTTTTAATGTTGGTGTCTCTCTGTCATCCAGGCGCATGCGGCTGCGTGGCACCTCTACAACCGCCTCTATCGGCCCCGGCAGCAGGGAAAGCTCTCCATGGCGCTGGCCTCCCACTGGATCAAACCCAGCCGCACCCGCCTGGAGAGCCTGAGAGAATGCCAGTGCTCCCTGGACCACGTCCTGGGTTGGTTCGCCCGGCCGTTGTTCGTAGATGGAGACTACCCTCCCTGCATGAGGGAGAGGCTCGGCTCACGCCTGCCCTCCTTCACCCCAGAGGAAAGGGAGCAGGTGAGAGGAACAGCTGACTTCTTTGCTCTCTCTCATGGAGCAACGCTCAGCTTCCAACTCAATGACAGCTTAAAGTTCGGGCAGCTTGAGGATCTGGACCTGAGGATGCTGCTCTACTGGGTCAACGCAGAGTATGACAAGCCCCCCATCTTTGTGGTGCAGAGTGGTTGGTATGTTGAAACTCTTTATGGACATTTTTGGTTTCTCTATCAGGGCTTTAAATATGTCAGAGTGGCCAAATTTAATTAGTTGTCCTTGAAGGCAATAATACTTAACTGGTTATTTAGGAACAAATCATTTTATTATGTTTAAATAAAAAAAAAACTATTAAGATTCTATTTAGCCTTTTTTACAAACCAAACTTTACAAATCCTAAACTTCAAATTCAAAATTCAAATTTAATATATTAGCTTCTTATTCTCAATAAACAATTATAACACATTCTACATTTATGATCTATGGGCTGAAATAAAAATTTTAAGCAGGCCTATTTCTAGGAGGCCCGTCATGGTTTGGAGGCCCCAAGCAGCAGCCTTAGCTTGTAAATGCTTTTGGATCACTCTGTTCTGTGTTGAACCGAACTTTCATCTGAGACAGGTTTGTCCTTGGGAACACGAAGACAGAAGACCCAAAACACATGTACTACCTCAAGAGGTTCATCGCAGAGGCTCTGAAATGTGAGTCTGTCCTGATAAGAGAGAGAAAACGAATGTTTTTTCCTGCATCTTATACATTTAACGTCAAACTAAAACGCTGCTTTGTCTAATGTGTTTGTTGCCCAGCGATCATCATAGATGGAGTGAATCTTATTGGATACACAGCCTGGTCTCTTATTGATGGCTTTGAGTGGCACAGAGAATATGGGATTCGCCGTGGACTGTACTACGTGGACTTCAACACTCCAGACATGAAGAGAGAGCCAAAGACATCTGCTACCTTCTACAGGTAGCCTCTTTCTCTGTAGATTTCTTCTGTTTTTTTTTTCACTTTCTCTTTTTTGTCCAATGCTTTAGATCATTGCATACATTTTTATACCAGAGAAAAAGCCAGTGGGCCTCGGCAGATGGAGGTTTCTTCCTGTTAACAGGGTAGTTTTTTCCTTTCCACTGTCACTGCATGCATCTTGGTGTGAAGAATTGCTGTAGAGTCGATGACATTAACAGCAAAATGCAAGCAAATGGGCGTGCAGGTGAAGAAGTGGTTAGTGCGCACGACCCATGTATGGAGGCCTTAGTCCTTGACGCAGGCGAGCTGGGTTCCCATCTCGCTTGTGGTCCTTTACCGCATGTTTCTCCCCCTCTCTCATACCTCCTTTCCTGTCGTCCCATTGTCTGAAAAATGAGCCACTAGTGCCGTAAAAATTCAAAAAAAAAAAAAAAAAATGCAAGCGAATGTCTGCTGTTTCTACATGCTCATCCAGGAGGAGCGTTTCCTGCAAAGTCATGAATTCGATGCAATCAGCTGGTTTTCCTTAGATAAAAACTTTTAACATATCTGCCTGTATTGAATTAAATTAATTGAATTGAAACTAGTTGAAAAAAGGCGATCTGAAACATTTAAATGCGGCATAAAAGAAAAAGAGCCAGTTACTCATTTGCAACTTTTCACCAGCCTGAGTTTTTTTTATTTATTCACCTTGTTTACAGAAATGTCATCCATAAGAACGGATTCCCTGAACTCCCAGAGAACAGAGCAGCTCAGGGAGTGTTTCCATGTGATTTTGCATGGGGTATCTCTGCCAACTCCATCCAGGTGTGTTTAAATGTCTGATAAAGATGCTTGATTATTTGTGTTATGGGGAATCTTATTAATATTAAAGCTGAATGAGAAAACTCATCCAGAAATAGAACTCTGATAAATATGAACTTCTTTTTTAACCTGGGTTATACTTTCCCATATTTAGTAAAGCTCAAAGACTGTAACTCCCTAAATCGACAGTTATTACATCATATGCTGTAAAACAGGAGGATAGTCCACAACATACATAAAAATATTTTGTTTTTACACAAATAGAGATTATAATATGCAGCTGTGTCTGTCCTACTTCTTTTAACAAGGGGTTTTAACGCTTTAAAGTCCAGCTGAAATGCAGGAAAACTGAAAAAATCTGTATATTAATATGTCTGAAACTTAAAGGGGCCTGAAATCGGATCCCCTCTCAATCATAAACCCCCTACAGTAGCATTTTGGCCATTCAGCTAATCAGCTCATGACCAGCTGTCTGTCATCGATTTGTCCTGTTTGACTGTGTCCGTGTGTTACCCAAGTCTAAGTGTGTGCGTGTTTGTACTAGTGTTTGTTTGTCTCTGTGCTTGTAGGTGGAAACCACTCCCACCCAGTTTGCAGACCCCAATGTTTACCTGTGGAACATCTCCAACAACGGGGAGCTAATTAAACTGGAGGGCTTCAGCGCGCCACCTTTACACCGAGCCACGCACTGTGCAGATTACGCCACCATCCGACAACAGGTCCGCCTGCCAAACGTCTGGATTCACAGAATGTTAGATTACTACATTAGTTTGTTTTCTTTCTCTCAGTTTTTATGATCAATAATTCTTATTTTCAGAAGTTACCAGCTACAATAAAAACCTCCAATTCCCTGAGTTCAATTTTATTTTCTGACTTAAAAAAACAAAACTATAAACAGTCTGTCCTAATTCCATCTGAAAAATCTAAAGTTGGTGTTTGAGCAATGATGCTTCCTCACATTAACCACAGTCTTTATAAAAAGACATTATTATCCATTTCCATGATCTAAAAGTTCCATCATCAATGTGAAAAATGTGGAGATATTTTGCATTTGTTTGATTCTCAATAACTAGACACACAATCATCTTTTTTTTCCTTTCTCCTTATTTCAGGTAGATGAAATCCAGCAGGTGGGGGTAAACCACTTCCACTTCTCCCTCAACTGGTCAGCTCTGGTGCCTACAGGTGACGTGGCTTATCCCAACAGCACCCTGCTGGGATATTACCGTTGCTTTGCACAGCAGCTGCTGCAGGCTAACGTCACACCGGTGGTCACCCTTTGGCATCACACACACGAACGCAGCAGCCTGCCCCCCCCTCTGGACACTGCCAACAGATGGCTCAACCGGTAAGACATGAATTAATTCCTTGCAGATATTTGAAAAAAACAAACTGTGTCATGTGTATCCATCTTGCAATACTTTAACCTAATAGAGGAGGCATTGGGCATGCATTCGTCACAAAATCAGTTTCTATAAAATATGGTTTAAATAATGACCGAGATGTTATGAAACTAGGAATATGTACTCTACCTGAGCTTAAATCCATAAGCAGTGTGGAAACTGGTCATTACAGCATGGCAGGGTCAACATACTACTCTATAAAGATGCAAACAATAGCTTTTTAAAAGCTTGAGTTTCTAGTTGTGATTATTATACTATAATAATTTGTTAGTTTCTTTCTTTGATGCTAAGCTATATGCTAATGAAAGAGGATTTATGTGACTCCTGCCCCTGTTGAAGCTGTGCTGCATAAAACTAGAAACCCATCATTTGTTAAGCTTAATTTCTAACTGTATTTATAGATGCGTTATTAACCATTGTTAATGTTGTTTTTTTTTTTCAGAAAGACCCAAGAGGCCTTTGCAAACTATGCCAGACTTTGTTACCGAGAACTAGGGACCCATGTTAAGATGTGGATCACCCTGAATGAACCCAATGATAAGATGGTAAACTATCAGGAGGGCCACCAGATGCTGCGGGCTCACGCGTTGGCGTGGCACGTGTACGACCGAGAGTTTAGACACACGCAAGGAGGAAAGGTCAATAAAACACAGCTGTAATTGATCTGATCAAATGATTCACCTTTGAATTAAAATCATTAAAATCGTTTGTTTCTGAAGTATGAAGGGAGAAATGTTCATGTGTGCTACGGCGGCTCCTTTTCGTCGCAGGTGTCTCTGGCTCTGCACATGGACTGGGTGGAGCCGGCCTTTTCCTTCAGCCGGGAGGATGTGGAGCCGGCTAAAAGGGTTTTAGATTTTAACGTTGGCTGGTTGGCCGAGCCGATCTTTGGCAGCGGTGATTATCCAGTGGGAATGAGGAGCTGGCTGCGACAGCTCAACTCACTCGAGTAAGAAGGACAAAAAGTTTTTGTATTTGTTTATTTTTCTTCTTCAGCTGCAGAATCAGTGGATACAATTTCTTGGGTTGTATGAAGTAAAGAGTAGAACAGTGCGACCCCTCGTTTTTTTTTTTACATTAAAGAAAAAGATAACTCATATTTCATAAATATCCACCACAGGAGATTTGTCCTTTTTAAACGACCATCATTTAATTCATATTTTTAGGTTTTTTTTAGTAAAGGAAAAACTTGTGAAAAGAGAACAAACACATTTTGAACGGGTTGCTGATGTGTTTAAAAAGTATTTTTAAAAGCAACATTTTCCCCCTAAAAAAAACTGTATATTTGTTTTTGATATTATTGTTCAACTTAAATATATATATATATATATTATAACTTGAGTCAATTTATTTTGTGAATTAAAAAAAAATACATTGTTTGACATCAGCTCAGCTACAAAAAACAAACCTCAGAGCTGCAAACATTACATGACTTTTTTTTTAAAAAAAGAATAAGATAACTTAAATTCAACACATATCTACAACGGATAATTGAAATTTTTGGAAATTAAAAAAAACTTTTCCTGCTTATAAAAAAAAAAGTTTAAAAAAAATAAGTGTTTACATTTCTGTTTTTTGAAATTCAATGTAGGACAATGAAGAAAATGCTGAAAGATGCATTTGTTAGTTTGTCATTTTTTTCTAAACTTGTCTGGGTCTTCATCATAATTAGTTAAAGTAATGAAGAGCTTTCGTTAAGTGTCTAAAGAGTCACTTGCAGCTCTGGAGCCATAAGTTGCATTAACATTATACCATAGAAACCAACATGTATTAGTTTAGTCTTTTCCTGAACTTGATGGCATCTCTTTTATTTTCCACAGATTGCCTGTTTTTAACGAGGTGGACAGACAGCTGGTCAGAGGGACATATGACTTTTTTGCTATGAGTCACTTCAGCACTGAGCTTGTGACTCACGCCAAGGAAGACTCGTATGTTAAAACCTTTTTGTTTTCCTATTATTGACATTTTGTCCAAAACGATCACAGCATAAAACCAGCTTTCAATAAATCTGAATGCCTGTTTTCCCATCTGTTCGATGTGAGCAGGTACACCTACACGGAGATGCTTGAGGTGCAGCGCATGATAGACACGACGTGGATCATGTCACCTTTGCCCGTCGTTCCCTGGGGCCTGAGAAAAGCTCTAAACTGGGTAAGACTGCAGGCCTTCAAACACAGAGAATGTCCACATGAGGAGCACTTGATCGTTGCAACCGCTCGTCCTGTTTGAAGGTGAAGCAGCACTATGGGGATGTCCCCATCTACATAATGGCTAATGGAGTGGAGGAAGACCCTGCCCGTTTCAAAGACTCCCTGAGAGTTTATTATCTCTACAACTACATTAATGAAGCACTTAAAGGTGGGACTAATTAAATGATTTTTAGATTTTATTGATAATGTAACTGGTACTTCTTAAACTGCTGTTTCTCAACCTTAATTATGCTGTTTGTTCTCTAACTTTCTCAACAAAACCTTGAGGTTTTTAACAAAATCTTCAATTTATACAATGATTAAATCACACACACACACACACACACACAATTTCATAAGTTAGATGACTGTTGGAGGCAACTAGTTGCGCTGGATCTAATCTAAACTTAATTTTTATTATAACTTTTTATTTGTCAAAACAAATCCAATGTTGGAAACAGTTTCCTTCCTCTTTCCAGTCAGGAAAACATGAAATCCCAACAACAAACACAATGTTTGTTTTTTTAATTTAACAAAATGTGAAATAATTGAACATTTCAAACAATGATATTTAGATGCCACTAGATGGCGCCCATATCCACACTACACCCTGAACTAATACAACATGGTTGATGGGAAAATACACTGATTGTTTTCTCGTCATAAACAGCGTTTACTCTGGACGGCGTCAACCTGAAGGGTTACTTTGCCTACGCCCTGAACGACCAAAGGGACCTGGGCTTTGGCCTCTACGGTCAGGTTCACCAGGAGGTCATTGTCAAGGCTTCGCTCTCCAACTATCGGAACATCATCCAGCACAACGGCTTCCCTATTCCAGGAGCTCCTCGACAGCAGTGTCCGGCTCTGTCGCAGCCCTGCTCCGGCTGCCACCTTCTCATCAGGATGCCTATCGTTGGCTTCCTGTCTCTAGTGGCTTCAGGAGTGCTGATCATGCTGGGCCTTATTATTTATTATGGCGCCAAAAGGAGACAAAAGGAGTATTATTGAGAAGACGGCGACTGTGCTGCTGGTTCTACAGCAGCAGTCAGCTTCCTGCTTTAGGTGTTTTAACCAACATCAAAGGTCATATGAATGTCCAGGGGATAATGTCTTAGGGATAATTACATTAGAGCATCCTTTATTAGTTATTGGCTCTGTAATCAACTAGATTAGAGATTCATTCTACCTCTTAGAAACAGATAACATGGCTGACCACCATCAGTGTGGAAACTATCTACAAAGCTTCATTCTAAAATATAATTAATACCGTTTAGTGTTGCTTTGTAGCTCTTATAATCCTTACTTTCTTTGACTAAATGAAAACGTCAGTTTCATGGTGTTGATATCAGAATGAAAAACATCTTTTTTAAATAAATAAAAAAAAAGAAGCGACAATTATCCCTCCCAAAACAATGTGCTAAATGGGTAAGATTTTGTGGTAGAAACAAATGAGAAAAATGTGGAAAGTGATTAAATAGTCAGATGTGGGAGAATTCGGTGGACTTTTAAAGAAACCTGGAAGGTTGAGCTTTTCCTCCAGTCTCACGTATCCACGATTGCTCTACATTTAGCTGAATCCATCCCTACATGAAGCCGCCACGGTTTCACAGTCTTGACGTCGACATTTAAAAAGTTGGACTTTGTTTTCAACAGACCTGAGCTCCTTCCACACATGTGGCTTGAAGCTATTTTTCTCATAGCTTAAACAGTGGTTGCTCTTAGCTTGTCAGCTGTAGTTTTAAAACCAATTTCAACCTAAGGATGGTGTCAGGCTCTTCTAATTTTCACATCATTTGTCATTTTTTTCCCTTCTCACTGCAAAAATCAATCTAAAAATTAGGAGAAAAAAAATCTTAACTGTATTTATCATAAATTTAAGCAGGTAAATGAGACATTCTTTCAATGGAATGAGTGTTTTTACCCTTAAAATAAGATAATTAGATCTTATGCTTTTGAAAAAAAGAGACTGCAGTTTAGTTGAAACGTTACTCGATTGGCAAAGTGTATCACTTACCTGCTAAATTCAAAATAACAATGTAGTCAAGTTTAGGTAGGAAGTCGAACATTTTTTACACTTAATAAAAATGCAGACTGCGTGTTAACAAGCTGATTTATTACTCCTGCTGTTACATTAAGTTTTTTTTTAGTTCCTTTTTAAAACAAACAAACAAAAGCTCAGTGGTTACCTAAACCCAAGCTGCTCTAAATTGTCCTTATTCTGTATCTGATGAAGACTCTTGATCAGAGGTAGTCTGGATCAGAACATCATGGCATCCAGGCCGTCCTCCATGAACTTCTTGTACATGGCCATAAACTTGGCTACAAACGCCTCCAGGTGGTAGATGGCTTTGCTGCCCAGTTGGAGTCTGTGCTCGTAGTAAGCAGCCAGGTGAGCCACCTCTGCTTTCAGCTGCCCATCGCAGTTATTCAGCAGCTCTTCCACTAAACCCTGTTTAAAAAAAGTTTTTATTTGAGAATGATGTCAAGTTGCTTTGAAATGTTGTGATGAGGGAAGAGGAATTGAGCATGATTTGACCTTTATAATGACATCAGGAGGGATGCAGTGTGTCAGCAGCTCGTACAGCCTGGCTCGTACCTCCAGCAACCTGAAACAGAGATGGAGGGCATTTAAACTTCACATTTTTAGAGTCACGTCTTCCTAATCCAAGCTACATTTCTACCTGCACATTTCCCATCATACCTCTGAGGACTCTGCTGGCTGACGATCGCATTAGCAGTTTCTCTCAGGTAGACCTCCCAGTCTGGTTCTGGTACTTCCTGATCTGCTGAGAATGGGTACCTGCAGAGGATTACGCCACGTAAGCATATCTGTTTGTTTACCTGCTACATACTGGAGCACAGCTTTGCAACTCACTGCTGCACTCTGCACGCCTCGCACATCAAAAGCGCTCTGCGGAGGTTGCGACCCGACTTGTCGCTGATCTGCTTGGCGAGCTCAGGCAGCAGCAGCAGACCTTCCTTTTTGCAGACTGATGTCAGAACACTGCACACCTGAGAAATGAAAACATCACAGTCAGCCTCTGATATGAAATACGTTTTAGGGGCAAACAATAAATAAATCTATGTAGATATTTTTTTTACCCATTTAAACAGATTTAAAAAATAAAAATACATATTATTTGTCAATTTTGTGAATTAAAAAAAAAATGTCAGTCCAGCTATTAAAACTTGTCCAGAGCTGCAAACACTACAGGACCTTATTTGACATAAAGATGTATTTAATAAATATTTATCACAGAAGATCAGCATTTTTAAACAATCCCTGAACTATTTCAACTTTTAGGTTAGCATGAAGTAAAAACCTTGTAAAAAGAAAACAGAATAAACACTTTTAAAGGGTTAATATTTTGGGGAAAAATTATGTTTAGAAAATGATCTTTTTCCCCACTTAAAAAAAAAGCTAAAGAAAAAAAAATCTGTTTATGATTACATTCAATTTATTTTACAAATGAACTATTTTTGACTTTAACTTGTCTAATAAAACACTTCTTTAATTTTAAAGTTATAAATCCCATTCCTTTAGAACTGCCTTTGAGTTTTGAAGTTAACTTGTCATTAGTTTAATTTTCAGGTCCATCCGGTTTGTTTTACTACCTGCTGTGATCATGTTTTTATTTTCCTTCTATTTTGTTGTTTAATTCCTGTAAAGCACTTTGAATTGTCTTTTTGCTGAATTGTGATACATAAATAAACTTGAGTTGCCTTGAACCACAACTATTACATGACCTCTACTAGAAAAAGAAAAGAAATACACTTCAGACCCTAAAGAACCTGAGTCAGTGGATTAAATGACCAACATTAAAAATATACAGTCAGAGACTAAAAATGTAGCTTGTTTGCTAGTTTACCCAGAATCAGTCAGAATATAGTTTTATTAATACACATAAATTAAAAGCAAGATGTCCTTTTTGGAGAAGTTAGACCACAGCAGATGTTTGAACAAAAACCAAACACAAATTTGGCCTCAGGGCGTCCAAGTTGGAAAGGAACTTCTCTGTATAGCAAAGTATTTTAGGGATGGGAATCTGGGACAGCACTGGTGTAAAGAGAGGGACAAAATACAACAGTCCCACTGAAAACAGCTGCAGGTTTGTTTTTTAGGGAGGTTCAACAACCCACTGAATGATGGTATGTACTTAATTTAACACAAAACTTCCATATTTGTTACATCCTTTTATAATAAACAGTGTTTGTGGTGTAATTAAATACATTAAGCCCGTTAAAGACCAGATATTATCTATAATGACCTCATATGTAAAAACCAGAGAACCTTTTTTTCCTCATCGCTGTACTTCCTAAGCTTGTTTTTACCTCCTCTGTGCTCGGAAGAGGAACTCTGACAGCCAGACATCGGCTCTGAATCGGTCCGATGACTTTAGAGGTGGATGTCGAGCAGAGGATGAGGCGGCAGGTGCTCATATACTTTTCCATCGTGCGACGCAAAGCATGCTGGGCATCTTTGGTGAGTCTGTCTACCTCTGTTAGTAGCACCACTGGAAGGAGAAAAAAAGAACAAGCTTTAGAACATGATTTTCCTAAAGGGACCAAAAAAGATCCCATTACTGCTCCTTTGTTTTATTCTGTAAGTACAGCAGCTCTTTAACATGAACCGCTGTCCTTGGGAGTCTGCCGGCAGCCATGTTTGTCTCCTCTACCTTTGAAGTCTCTCTGGGTGCTGGACTGGATCTGCTGGGACTGGGCCACAGTTTTAATCAGCTCCTGAATCACCACTCGGTCCTGGTTTCCTGCATCACTGAACAACATGTAGATAGAATCCTTCACACAATGCTAAGGCCCCTCTGAGTGCTTGTTTTATATTCGAGCAGTAAGAAGAATTGTCAAACTTAAAGTAGGAAGGTTTAGAAATTAAAGCATGTGTTATTTCATGTTACCTTGGATTGACCTCCAAGTGATAGTTGCTGGCAATTGTGTTGATCTCAATTTTCTTCTTTGATGGAGCCTGTAGCCCAAAAGCGGAGATGTTAAAGAAGAAAACTCACTATTTTTGCCCATATTAAACCATATTAATTCCACAGAGTGCTGGTTATCCAAACAGTTTTGTGTTTCTTCAGAGCTGTGCACACAGACTTCCACCTTTTGTTGAACAGTTTCCACCAACACCAACTTTCCAAAATATACATGTTTACCTGTGTTTAATTGCTGGAAAGTTGTTTTTTTTTTTTTCTTCAGAAATCAGAATCATCATATTGAAGCAACTCTATGAGTGCTGTTGGATATGCAGGATTTGAAAAAAAAAAAAAATAAATGGTCCAAGACGTCGCTTTTTTGACCCTGATCAGGATCACAGGATTTAAATTTGGACTGACATCAACATTTAACATGTTTCACAGTCTGACTGGGATGTTTGGGACCCTGGTTTGACTCCTGGTTGCACCAGGAAATGCATCTAGAGTAAAAACTCTAAGTCAGTGAATAAGTAGTAAAGACTCACTTTGAGACTCCAGAATAAGGAAGCAGCTAAAAGGACTCATCATCAATAATAAAATATATTGCTTTTAGGGCTAATAATGGATTTTTTGGATATTCCCCAATGCTGCCAAAAGTATCAGATCCCACTACAGATCAGTAACGTGGATGTTCTAAACATCCATGCTTCTAAGACTAGAACATAGATTGTATATTTTTAAAAGGTCATAATAAACGTCAGTGTTTTATTTTATTCATCCTCCTCTCACCACAACAGTCTGATGCTCTATGCGAAGCTTCTCTACTCCTGGTCCGTACAGCTCTCTCAGCAAACACATGATGCGGGTCTTCTTCCCCGCTCCTGATGGTCCGTAGACCAACAAGTGAGGAAAGTCACCGCATTGAACCTGGACCCAACATACAGAGAAAAGGTTTAGTGTAATGAAAAATCCGAAATGATGTGGCTAAATCATGCAAAGAAGTTTAATTTATAAAACTTCAGGCGACTTTTTACTGGTTCTTTATTGAGAATTGTTATCATATGAATAATAATGATAAAAAGTAAATAAACAACTTAAACGTCTTGTTAAACGCACATATTAATGCTAATTTCAAAAGATGTAGTTTATTTAAAAACAACACGAGTTACTGGAACATTTCATTTCCCTTTGGGATTAAAGTGTTTTTTTGAATCAAAAATTAATGTTAAATCTTAGATCCGGTAACTTCACCAACGTGTGCCTGAGCAGGGTCAATGAACTGGTGAAGGAAACAGGAAGACACAAACAATTACTCCATCAAATAAAGTGCGTTCCTGCACTTCAAGTGTTGCTTGAGTTTTTTTCTCATCAAAAATCTTGGTCAGACCATCTAGTGGTAGGATTTTAGTCCACTGGTGTAGCCATAGGTGTGCTGGTGCCACCCACAGAGGCAGCTGGTACACCTGGTGACCTGTTCCATCAGGAGTGACTTATTCAATGTCAGTCTTTGTGGATTATGATTCTTGACAGAACTGAATGGTGTAATGAAGGCTGCTGCCACCCTGCTGCCTGATCAGACCTATTTTTGCCAGCTGGATGCATTGTGTGCACTGAGCAGGCACTATGGACGTGGTTTGGAAGCAGCTGAACTGACTGAGTCTCATCCATCGGAAAGTAAATGTTCGAACTTAAGCTGCAACATGTTTCTTTTACTCTGCTGCATATAGTTGTCTTCAAATAGTTAATAGCTTTGTTGATCATGGATACTGTTGACATTGTGGCTCCACGATAATTTGTACACGCATTAGTGTTATATTTCACAATTTTCTTCTCATTGAGCTATGATGTCTGTGTGCTTTATATTTTTGCAGTGTTTAGGTTTTTTCTTCACTTACTTAGTTATTGGTTGATTTGAGAGCATTTAACTTCTATTGTATTATTATTTATTACTGATTGAGCGCGTGTTATGTTAATGTATTTAAGATTCTTTAGAATATTTGTGGAGGTGTACTGTTGAAAATGAACTTGGCACGCCCAGTATTTGCTGATGCACAGCCAATGTCTTATTTGTTTTTTGTGTTTAATTTACTAGAAATACACAGTTTGATAACTAAGAATGTTGAAAGTCTAGATTTTAATTAAGTAAAAATAAACAGCAAATCAAACATAATAACGTACCAAGACATAATGCTGACAAACTATATTCAAAGTATTTTTGATTGATTTAGCTGAGTTTAAAGAACCGAGCAAGTTACGGGGAGAAGTTAACTGTATTAAACACAAGCCACGGTAAAATGACTCCTATATTTTATAGAGTTAGATGAAATTGTGAACCCTGCAGATGACAAACCAAGAAGATAATCCAACTGTTAGTATAGTAGCTTGATGCTACAGCTAACCTCTGGATAAACAGTTAGCTGCTCTCACCAGGTTTTTCAGTTGAGTCGCTTGTTCCTTGTGATAATCAAGCTTTCCAAGGGACGTCGGTCGATATTTATCAAGCCACAAACTCATTGTGTAAAAAGTTTACTTTAAATCGTATCCTCAGTGTTGACAAGAAGCCACTCTGCAGATAATCTCCCGCGAAATATTCCCTCAAACATAACCAACCGCGCTGCCTCACTTCCTGTACCTTGGTACGGAGATTCGCAAGGGACAAAAATCCTCCTAACTGTCCGATAATGCATATATATAATTAAATATATCTTAGATAATTACCTCCGCCAAGGGGGTTATGTTTTCGGTAGCGTTAGTTTGTTTGTTTGTCTGTTAGCAACTTTACAGAAAAAGTTATTGACGGAAAAAGTTTTACCAAATGTGCGTTGTGGGCTAAGGATCAATCCATTACTTTTGATGGTGATCCGGATACAGGAATTTATTTGGTTATGGTCTGGATCCGGTGTTATGCCGAGAAACGAGTGGAGGTCACAATATGTCTCTGGAATGAGCTGCTTGGCGGAGGTTTGCACTCTCCGAGTGCTTTTCTAGTTCCTAATAGAATGTGTGTTGATGCCATATACAGAATAGACTGACCTCTTTTTGGAATAATCTAGACTACATACTATCTATCTATTATCTATTATCTATTAGAAACTGAATAAAAATGGAAATAGATAATACATTGTCATTTAGAGCATTTTTACTATTCTAAATCTTTATGTATTTGAATTAGCCTAAATATGAATCAACATTTTTCCACAAATAAATAAAGAATGATTGAAAAGAAAGTTAGATTTTGTTTTCATGTTTGAAATCATAAAACCATAGGGTCACAACAAGCTATTTTTATAAACTTCCAATGTGTCATCCCACTACTACTTTTACCATAAAAGAGGACATAACATATGTTGAACATTTGGATGAGTTTAGAGGTTAATTTACTCAAACATTTGGTCATACTATTTACTGCATTGTCAGACTGCTGTTAAAAACGTCCCTCCCTGCCATATATGGGCATTACCTCACTGGTTGAAGCAGATCTTTTTGTAGACATTTAGGGTAAAACACTGAGGCTCAAAGAGATGGGAATCTGACTGTAGTTTTTTATTTTTCATAATCCAGATTTTTAGGAACATTTACGTATCTTGAGTGTCACAGATAAACTAAAGGGTCAGCAGCCACAGCTGTTCCTAACTCAATCATCCTTTCCTCGATGCATTCTGAGGGAATTATGTATTTCTTCAACAACACTACCATTGTCAACCAGCACAGCTGGCCCAAAACATCTGGATCCTGTGCTCATGCAGCCACATGGATACAGTTATTATACCATATCAAACTACTGTGCAACACATGTGTAAAACAGTGAATAGAATTTAGATGCTGAGAAACTCTTTAAATAGACAAAACTGGTTATTTTTGTACTTTGGCTTCAATTTGACCTCTGCTGCTATAATTCCTGTACAAGCAGACAGAAACGTGTTTACACAACAACTCCCAGCAGTCTTTTATTTGGACAATACATTAGAGGGATAAATCTGTCCCATGAATCAGTCTGATAAGATAAAGGAATGTAAGATATTCAATCTGTAATTGAAAGAAAAGAAACAAAACATAGTTGTATTTAAAAGGTCAAAGATTATTTATTTTATTCTTATTCTTTTATATCCACTAGCCTATTCTTAAAGGAAATTTAAAAAAGTCTCTATATGCTGCCCTTCATTTCAGAGCAGAATGTTAATTCTGTTGCAAGGTAAACTTCCCTCACCTTTATCTTGTCAGTTGTATTATATGCTTGTTGTCAAAACTTTGATTTGAGGTCCTCCATATCTCAGCCAGGGCCAATGTTATCCACGTTGCATAGCTTAAAAATAGCACCTTGTGGAAAACCTAACTTTCCTTGAATGACTTAAACCAAAATATTTTATGCATTTTGTTACTTTATGTGATAGATCAACACGAGATGGCAAAATGAGTTTCAGACTTCTATTTTGAAAAAGCTTTGAATACCAGCCCTTTGTGGATATTCATCCAATACCACCTCAACAACCCATTCCTCTCTTTAACTTTTTTTCCACCTGGCTGAGTAGAATATACCTCTGTGACTGGAATGTTGTTTAAGTAGCATGTCTGAGCAGGTTAGCGTAGCTTGCACTGAAACACATTCTTGAATTATATTAATGCTGCAGAATCATCTTTGACGACAAAACTAAAAATGTGGACGTGTTTGACATCCTTGAGCTTGTGGGAAGTAAATAAAACTTGTTTAAAGTAGATAAACTTGATTTAAAAAAAAGCACCAAATGATGGTGTACATGCGATGTTCATACAAGGTGTGTCCACTAATTAGCATCACAGGTGTCTACGATCTTTTTCATGGAAGGAGTAAAGTAGGGTTAAAAAGGTTAAGGGAGAAACATCTATTTAGATTTATTATAAATACTTCTTGAAAGTGATGATGAGATTGATCTTGAAAAACAACCAATATTATTAAAATTGCTACTCTTGTTTAAATCAGGATTTAGTTGTGACTAAGAGCTCCATGATGATCCCAGAGACTTAGGGGAAAATATTCTGTGGACTTGTTAGACAAAAGTGGATTTTTCTAGGAGGTGTTAGTCCTATTATATCTGGGAGGACGTCCTTCCATCCATTTGCGACCTTAACATTAAACTCGTCTGAGTTGGTCCAAAGCAAACATGGACTTCATCCCTTAATCAAATTTTTAACTTTAATTAAACTGAGTTAAACAATTCATGCTGTGACATCTTCTACACTGGTTAAAATCAATCCGTTCTGTGATAAAAGAAAAGCTAAAATTGGCTTCACAGTGAGGTATATATATATCCTATTCCCAGTTATCACCAATGTCTGATGATAGCTGTTGCTGTTAAGGGGGGTACAGCCAGTTAGCTTAGTTTAAGCGACATTAACCTTTGCAGCGTGGACCAGCTTGGTTTGCCTTTTTAAAACATTTCTTTTTTTTTTTTTATTTACTGAGGTTATTTTTGTCTGAGAAGAAAACGGAAATAATCTTTAAGGATGAACATAGGTGTAGATGATCACATTGCAGCAGGTGACCTCTCATATTGAGCAGTACTTTCTGATTAGCTTTTAGAATGTTTAGTTGTCTTTTTAATTTTGATAACAGTGGCATATTACAGTCCTAGCAGATCTCTTTGAATACTTTAGATGTTACTCAGATATTACTGTCATTACATTCTGCCTCTGTGACCACAGCACCTCTCTCACTAAACAGGCCTCAACAAGACGATCCATTTCCATCCCAATGTCCAAATTGCAGGTCTTCACTCCTGGCCAGAGATTTTCCCTCCAAAACGTTAAAATTGATTCTCTTCTGGCAAAACTCGAGGAATTCCACAGTCTGTCGACAGCACTGCAAAAACCAGAAGTCTTTTCACTTGCTACCGTGGCTCTGAAAGCATGAGATATGGAGTAAACCGACAGGGGTTAATAACATTTGAAAGCATTACCTCATGCTTTGTTGAGGAATGTGCATGTGAGGTGAAAAATCCGTCGCCTTAAGCCATCCTGCATGGCAAAGACGGAAAAAGGTGTAACAACGAGGGGGAAGAAGCAGGAGTCTATTGATCGATTTATATGCATTTTCACCACAGAAAGTCGTTTTTTGGTTTCTATCATGTATGTCACATGTTAAACAATATCCTTTCTTCCCACACACACACACACACACAACCACACATACACACACAGAGCAGTTCAAACACCTGCCTCTCTTCTCGCTGAGGTAATGTAGGAGGGAAACACATTCCTCAGCCGTTTTTTTCCCCTCCCCTCCCCTCTCAGTATTTTACATTTTTACAACCAAATAAACCCACTCTCTGAATCGTTGCTGTCAGTGCTGAGTCGGCTCTACTGGATGCATCTGTTTGCTGCCCCTATGTCAGAGCGCTGTGATGGAAGAGGTCTTCAGCTTCACTGAAAAAGTCTGGTATGTTTAAATCTGAACCTTGCATTGAATTGAACTTAAATGCAGAGTTTCCAAACATTTTTAAGTAATACTTTACACCCATAGAGCTGTTTGTTGTGAACAGCATTTTTCTCACACTGAGGCTGTTTCAACATTTTGACTGAAACCTTTATTATGACATGTGTCTCTGAAAAAGGTTTCCTGCTGCTTCTACTACGTGTGCTGCAACATAATCTAAGTATTTGGTTGTTTATTTTCTTTTTTTTTTAAAGACTTTGACCCCAATTTTAAGGCTTCTTGCTGGTAAAGGAAAAAGAACCCCCAGACACAGGCGGGGAAAGGGTGTGATGGCTGCAGCCAAGAATAGCAACACACCAGGAAAAAACAATGTGTTTGAGCAAAATGCCTTTGTGAACAAAATGGAAAGCAGCCTGGGCTGCAAAGGTACACTTTTCTGCCAATTTGCATTAAATCCAATAGATCACATTTAACCCACAAAATAGGTAGAAGACATTATTAGGTCGTCCTGTTATATTCGGTGCAAGCATAGATTAGATGAGACTTGTCCAGCATAAATACAACTTTCTAAAGCAACCAACTAAATTTGAGAGTATAACTGCTTCCCTTCTTAAAAAAAAAAACAAACAAAAAACAACAGCATATTTAGTTTAATTTCAACAGATGTTCTCACTGTAAATTACTGATTGGGACATCTCTAAGAACTCGTCTGACAACATGAAGTAGGCTAAAAGATCTTAAAAAGAGAAACAAATCATGAAACAAATCCATCAATGTGAAGAGAGCTTACAAAGCCATTTCTAAGTTTTGGACTCCATGCAGTGAGATCTATTAACTACTAACAGAGAAGAGATTGAACAGTAGGAAACCTTCGCATGGCTGCCAGAAAAAAACAAAATTACTGTATCAGAAACTCACCCAGGGGGGAAAAAGAAGGTAAATTGTGGTCTGCAGGACTCGCTTTCCTCAGTTCAAGTCAGTGTTCAGGATACAGCAGCTAAAATAACCAGAGGAATATGGCTCCCATGGTAGAGCTCCAAGTTTAAAGCCTGCTGCCTAAAATGGTTCTGATGATGGAGTGAATTTTATTCTCTGCCGTTAAATTCTGAGGGAAAATGTTTTGCAGTAGAAAGGTTTTTTTTTCTGACCACGCTAAAAATCATTTGCCATAACCCCGAACAGTCTGTTTCATCTTTTAAAATTTTCCAAAGAACAATTTGGGTGAAATTTTTTCCAGTGATGCTTTAAACTCATTTCTAGTTAAGGCAGTGGCCTGAGGAGGGAGTTGTTTTTACGTTAAGGTGTCTTTCACATGGGGCCAGGTAGGCTTGGATGGCATTTTTCTTTTACAAATAAAATCATAATTTGACAAGAGTAAATTATATTTGCTAAGGTTAACTTTGCTTGACATAAGAATTATATTGATGAACAAGGCAAAAACAAAAGAAATCTATAAAGCTAGTACTTTGTCCAACAAAGAAAGATCTAAGTTTCCACTTTCTGATAACTTCAGGTGAAGATGTGTTAAAAGCATATTTATTTATTCATCTTTTAGTGCATTAGCATGATCTCGTCCTGAATAAACAAACAAAAAATATATATATTTTTTGCTATATTCACATTTGTTAAAAAAATGTCATAATCTCCCATAAACAGAGGAGCAGTGGATCAGAGTTTCCATCTGACTTTCTTTCCCTGTTTTATAAACAGAATAATAAAGAGTCTTATTTCTTTTGGTCACGAGGTTGAACAAGGACTGAAGTTTATCTTAACCCCACACCTTATTTTTAACCTCTATTTTTACCTCTAGAGGTTAATGTTTGGGAACTCCAGCTAGGAGTGTTATCCTACAAGTCAACAAGTCATCATACATTTGATAGATTTAGTCCAAATTTATTGGGACTTTGGATGAAACTGTGTTCTTTGGTCAGATGATGACAGGCATTCCAATTGGGATACACATGAAACAAAGGATGGAAATGAGGAAAAAGAACCTCATGTTCCCTTCGATTATGGTCTGTGAGACTGTGGGCCTGTTTATTCCCGCCAAATGTCTTGGAAAACCTTTAAGAGTGCATGAAATGAATAACTCTCTGGAATAGGAAGTCATTTGGAGGAAAAAGCTGTTATTATGAACAAAAATCAGCTACTTGTAGTCATCCTAAATGTTGCCTCTGAGGGACAATAAAGAAGATTTCTATTCTAGGAGATAATATCCCCAAATAAAGGCTAAATTATTTGAAATTCTTTACAGGTCACTTGACTCTCCATCTCAAACTCCAGACCTACATCCTAGAGAAAACCTGTTGGATGATTTAAAGAAAGCTTAAAAGTTTTTAACCACTACTGTCTCAGTACATAAAAAGGTTTTAAATTATCTCCATACTGATTGAGATTATGAAAAGCTGTTGGAACAGGACTGGCAAAAAACGACTATCAGTGATGCTGCTGGATTTTTGAGGGATGCTATGCTGGAATTTTTTGCATCATAAGAAGTTTTTCTTCAGTATCAAACTCATAATTCAATATGTCTGCTTTGCACCAATCAATGCCATAAAACATCTTTAGGGAAAATTGGTAACAGAGTTTTATCGACTTGGAATAAAATAAATATCTTATATTAGTTTGTACTGGATGATGGAACACTGATTGATTAGATAATATATCCAAACTGAAACAATAAAGAGTATTTCATTTCCTAATGAAATTGGTATCGCATACCATTAGCCTGGTCTGATTTCCTTGTCATCATACAGACATTACTCATGTTATGTTCTATATATCTGGTTAAAAACATGTATTCTGAGCACCACCGAAGGCACCATGAGTACCAGCAGAGAAACTTTTGGTACCATAGTTTTAGAACCACAGATGGAGAAATAAAAGAAAAAGTGTCAGTGATCTTTCTCTGTCATAGAAGACTGTGTTGTGTTCTCCTGTTGGCCAAAGAGGATTTAACTAAACATTCATTTTATCACAAGGGATGGTGTTTCAAAAGGATAATTCATAATTGAACAATTTGTTTTGAAAAGATCTGATTTTCAGAAAGTCTTCTGTGCAACATTGAGCTGCTTCGATAAACGTTAAATGTAATTTTAAGACTCAAAACTCAATAAATGTTCTCAGGGTTGCTGCTATCAAAATAACATTTCAAAGTTATTTTTTAATTGCTAGATTATAATGGTTGCATGAATTTTGCCTAGATTAAAATGCTAAATAAATCATAATAATAGCTATTTTTCAGCTATAAATATATGAAATGCTTGTCTTGGAATCATTCTTGGCTTTCTTTAGAATTTGACTCTCTCTGTAAATCCAGGGGACTGTGGCTGAATAACGTGTCTGCTGTATATTCTGTTAGGTTTGCACAAGTGATCCTGCACTAATCTCATTCTTTAATTCTTCTGTGTGCAGGAAGCCAAAGGATTTAGGGCTTCCAGCTGAGGTCCAGACCAAACTTTTGATTTAAGTTCAGCAGCTTCACCTGATTCACTCCATCAAACTCTGCTTCAATAAGGTGACATCATGAAAACAGGACTTGCAACTGTTGAGAGGGAGACCAGTGGTAATGCTTCCAAGCTCAGTGATTGCACCGCCTGTTCAAGAGGAGCCTAACAGGTATATTTACCCCCAGGCTGTGGATGTATTTATGAAGTGCAAGGACAAGCTTCCCACTGCAGCCCACTGAGAGCCATGTCTGGACCTGCTTCTCCCTCTAATGCCACCCTGGATCCCCTGTCCTGCCACGTTAAACAGCAGAATGATCAGCGGTCAGACCGGTCTGGCCTGAGGGAGAATGGTTACTTAAAACACAGCCGGGGTGCAGAAATGTCTCTGAGCTCCGATCAGGGCTTAGAAGTGACAGATACTCATGGTGGAGACGCTGTTACGCGTGATTCTTTATTTGTGGAGCAGAATGCAAAGCAGAGAAGAGCTGCAGGTTCAGAGCAGCAGGAAGACCCCCCCACAGTGATGCCCCTTCTTGCTGAGGTCCCTTCTGCCATCTCCCCACTCCTGGATATGTCTTGTGACAGCCATCTGTCTAAGAGCGTGAACTTTTCAGAGGAAACTTCACTGGATGTGCTTCGAATAGTGAAACACAAACCAAGCGCTATTGTTTTCTGTGATCACGAAGGCAGCTCTGACAACGATGTGACTGTTATACATGAGAGTTCTGATGGGAGGGAGTCTTCCTCATCCTCGTCCACTTCTAAAGGAGAAGGGGGTGAAGATGATGATGCTGATGTTGATGAATTTCCTGAGACTTTACAATATAAGGAATTTCTGGTCAGTCGACATCGTAGGAATTTGAATAGGAACAGGAAGTGTGTGAGGAAGAGGCCCGAGCTTTTGTCTCATGTCCAGGCAGCTGACTGGCAAAAGACTTCCAGCAACAGGAGAAGAGCAGAGTCAGCAGGGAGCACAGAGGAGGAGGATGTACGGCAGGTAAATAAGAAAAAAAACATATCTACCAACTAGTTTTCTATCTTTTAATGTTATATTTTGCTCCCAAGCAAAGTAAAAAGCTAAATTTTACTCATAATATATATA
>JAUZNJ010045312.1:27114-60672 GCA_034780135.1 Jordanella pulchra | reverse complement strand
ATATGGAAAGAGACACCAAAGATGCATCAAACCCATCATAGTTGTTCCCACTAGAGTCGCTCTTTAAAGATCAGAAAGAAGTTGGAACAAGGACAACAAAGTGGCTCAAATGTGATGTGAAAAGATCACATATGTGCCCCCCCCCCCCCTAAATAAACAATTTGAGCCACATTTGCCCGCAGTGGAAACATGGCCTCAAATTCTTCCTAATTTTTAATGCCTAATATTCAGTTACTGATCTATTAATGATCATTTCACTTGTAAAGGCTAGGTGTCTATTAAATAAATAAACATTTCCAAACGTACAAAAATTTAAACCATTACATATTTACAATGTCAATACTAGTTGAGATGGGCAAATCCTGCTGTATACCTAGAACGTATGGTTGCCTACTGAGAACAACTTCCTTTCAAATACCTGTGTATGACTATCATCATTTCCTCTTAGAGAAATCTAGGCTATTCAGCTCACATTCTTACTCCCACTAGCAGACAGAGGACTGTTGATGCATACCAGGCCAGCGAGCTCCTGCGTTTATCTGTAATTTCCTAGATTAATCCCCTTTTACTGCAGTCAAGCATCCGTCAAGAGCACCGCCTCGACAGCATGCGTCTGCTCAACCACAGAGACGCGACCATTAAGACCTGTGATGACTGCGCTGTTGTATCTGCTTCTTCAGAACTGCAGGCATGATGAATGATGTATTAAAAACAGTGTCACTACAAATCAAACAGGCCACAATAAATATTTACACTACTGATTGTTAAACGCTGCCCAGAATCCAGAGTAACTGAGGAGCGAGAGCTAATTTGTGAAAATAATCTTCGTGTAGTGTGATGGTAACTTGGCAAAAAGGAGGGGAAACGTGAAGCATGCTCCTTCTGTTATGCCTGAAGATTTGGCACATGCACTCAAAACAACAACAGTGATGTAACCTGGTAACAAGGCTTTTGGCATCCTCGCTCTCGACCGAAACCTGGGTCATACCTTCCATATCAGTGGTTTTATATCCAGTGTGGGAGAAAGCCCTTGTTTTCCTAGCGATAGCAGAGGGTATAAACAAGAAGGAGTGGGAACTTTGTTCACCTGCCCTTCAGTCAAAAGAGAGACTCCTCACTTTTTCCATTGCTGCAGGGAAAAGACTTAAGGAGTTATTTCTGAGAGCTCTCAAAATAAAATAGAGAAGAGCGTCAGTTTTGTATTTGCACGTGAGCTATGCAATCGTCTAGCAGAAGGCCCTAAGCTTCATCGCCATAAAAATAATAAAAAAAAAAAAAGCAGCAATGCCAAGGCAACAGCTTTTAAACTCGGCTTTCCTCTTCAATTAAAGGCTTAATGGTTCTGGTGAAGCCACCCCCAGGAAGAAAGCATTAATAACTCAGTCCTCACTTGAATTTTTAGGACGTGTCAATTATCGCTTCACCGCTCTCCCAGCTGAGCGCATTATTCGTCTTACTGCTGTGTGTAACAGAGTCGACAGCCGAACCGAGCCCTTTCACCTCTCACAGAATCTGCACAAGAGTGAATATGCATTCCAGAATACCTAAAGTAATGTTTAGTTGAACTGGATCCTTTAGGATGCAGGAAAGATGCTGTTCTCTTAAAACAACAACCTTCACCTGATCTTCAACAAATCAGGTCTGTTGTTTTTCTGCCAATCGATCGACAGCAGCTGTGGGGCTGTTAAATGTTCAGCAAAGATGTGTGTCAGAGCTGAAAAATAAATGTAACAAAGGTGGGCAGAAAATTGAAAAAAAAAAAGCCTCATTACAACTAGAATTTTTAAATTTGCTCCAATGTTTTCAAATTAGTTTTATATTAAAGAAAAAAATAAACAGTTTATACGAATAAAACAGATATGGGAATAAAACATGCGGCAAAGAGAAAATTAAACCATAATTTTTGAATGATCTGAAATACTGATGATGATTAAACTATTTGTCGTATTATAATAATTGACATGACCCCTCGTGTCTGGTCAAGGTGGTCCTTCTCAAAAATAAAGGGAGAAAGTGCTCAGCCGCTACTAACAGACAAGCTGGGCAGACATAGGACAGGTGGATCAGAGTCGGAAATGATCTGTGACCCGTCTGAGGATCAACTGAGGAGCTTCAGGCTGTCAGCAGAGGCTACGGTGCTACCAGCAGGGTCGATAAGCCCACAGTAAACAGAAAGAAACGTAGCAAAGTCAACCGATGGGTGGTCTCTACAGTTGCTCATGGCTGACATGGATTCAGCATAGACTTTAGGATATATATAGACAGATGTCTGAGCTAGGACTGCAGCTCCATGTGCAAACTCTTAAGGTCGATGCAAAGAAAAAACACACACAGACAATCAACATGCCAGTAAGTGAATAAGCCTTTCCAGAGAACCAGAGCAGTGATTGTGAGGGATTGGCTCCACGTCTCAAACAGCTTGCCTGGGAGGTGGTCTTTGTTTTGGAGGTGGCAGGGGTGTCCTGACACCAACCATGTGAACCCAATTACCCCAGTCCCACAGCCTGGGGGCCCGCATTAACAAAGTCCCTCTGGGAGGTTGACTCCATGCCAGCCTGGCAGACGGCAAGATCCTGCTGCTGAATCACAACTAGACCACTTAAGGAACTGGCAGGCCAAGCGCTTGGTGGCTTTCTCGCTCTCATCTATGTTGGCTCTACTCAGAATGTTTTTGTCCATTTTAGTCATAAGCTGGTCCCTGAGCTGAGCAGCAGCAGGGTGACAAAGAGTTTTACAGATCTGCATGAGTTACAGATGGAGAAATACAAAGTTTAAACTACAACTGATATGTCTAACTTGATAAATAAAGACAAGAAAAATTAAAAATTAATCACCAGCAACAGGAATCTACTGCACTGATTTGTGGCTGCTTACAGGGAAAACATGTAGTGATTACTTTCACTATAGATATCATTGGTGGGAGAACCGTTGCTTTGCTACTAAGAAGCAAACGAGAGAAAATAACCTTTTTTTTACCCGTCAAAACTCTTCTTTGATTAAGAAAAAAAAATAAATAAATAAACAATGTTGGATTTAGATCAGATTCCCAAAAGTTCTGACCCACAAAAATGGTCCAAAATCCAACCCATGACCCAAACTATTGGTTGAGTAAAGAAACATTTTTACATAATCAATAAACCACAGATTTAATAATACTGAAAATCACATAAACAACCAAAGCAGTTTCTAAGCTAAGCTTATATCTTTAAGCATGTATTTATTGTGTAGTTTAATTTCTGTAGTGAATCTTAAAACCCTGTACCGGTTCATTAGGGGCCTTAAGTGGGGTCTCGAAACAATTCAAAGTAAAACTTAGTTTCAACTGTAACTTCTTTTTTCTATATGTAGGCCAAATTAAGGAGTCTGTTTAACAGCACTGATTTTGCATTATTTACAATCCATTGCATCAACCATGAGGGTATAGTTTTACCTTAAAGGGGCGTTTCAGGGACAAAAACATGTTAGAAAAACAAAGTTTGAGAGGTGCAATTTCTCTTAGAAAATGAAGTCAGCTTGTCAACTTTGAACTGCTCTCTTTTTTTTCCCCCATTTACTTTATTTTTTTTCTCCACTTCCATTCATAAACATAACTCTCTCAAGCTATCTAACTCTGAACACAATTAAAAAAAAAACTTTTAAAAAATTATGAACAGCCTAAGATTTTATCAAAAGCAATACTGAGAGAGAGCATCCTCCACCCAGGAGCTACATTTGTAAACATTAACCTGTTACTCTCATCTACCAAAATAGGAGGGGGTTTCCCTTACTTATGTCACACCTTATTACCAAGTGAAACAAAAAATAGAAAGCTTTGTGTTTTGCTAAAAATAGCAACAATCAACTCTTCCTTTTCTTTAGTAGAGGAATTATTCATGTTGTCAGAGAGAGGACAAGCTGGAGACCCCTTTGACAAACCATTTAATCTTTTAAGTCTGTTTTTTGTTTTTTTGGACAGTTTTACTCTGTAGTTTATGTGATATTATTCAGATTTTCTTTTTATCTGATGACATGCTATATTTTTAAAGCCTATTTTGGGTTTGAAGGCATGAAGGCCATTCCTTTGGATTTTTTTTATTTTTTAATAGATGAAGCAATTATATTATGATTCATAAAATCTTCTGTTTTCGGTTTTACTGAAAAGTCTTTTTTGCTAAATCAACAAGAATGATGAGCAATAAGTGACAAATATACTCAACTATTGCTACAGTAATTAAATGCTGATTGTCAGGCTTAGGGAACACTGTCAGTCTTCCATGTGGATTCAGTCGAAGTGAAACATGGTTCAGTTTGTATGACCCCCTGGAGAAAACATGCATGAGCACTTTTCCGAATGTAAAAAGATATGTTTAAAAGAAAAAAAAAAGTCCTGTTTGACTCAGATCTAAACACACATTTAAATAGGGGAGATAGCCTTTTAAAGCTGGAACTGGGAGTCAGAAGGAATCTATATGGTAACATAATACTGAGATAGGCTTGTCTAAATCCAAAGCAGAAATCTCGCCTGAGGTTTAGATGTTCCCCTCACGTACGACCTGAAAAATCATCTTTATTTAGGAAGGCACTGAAGCTGGAGTTATAATTAAAAACCATTTTGGTTTTTAATCAATACTCAATCTCTCAGAAATAATTAACAGCATATTAAAGAGTTTACTGCCTGACAGAGCTGGACGCCTCAACATCATTAAGCTGTTGAAGCGCTGCTCTTTGACTCTTCATGTCCCATTTCAGTGGTTTACTGCGCCTCCGTACAGGAGACTGAAAAAGGAGTCGCACCATACCTGCAGATAATAATGCAGCAAACTGATAACATAATGGCATGTTTTCTATAAGCAACTTAAACAAAAAAAGAAGCTGCACAGCAAAAAAAAAAAAAAAAAAAAAAAAAAAGGTGGGGTGGGGGGGGGTCATAAGATGAGTCTGAGAGCTTAATAAAAATGATAAAAGACGCTCTGTGGAAAGTGTTCAGGGCATCTCAGGCCAACTACAGTTCAGGTGATAAAGCTGACCACAGATTGCAGTTTTAGTGTCCAAGGGCACAACATTAGCTTAATCTCCACCCTAAGACTTAATTGCAAAACTGATAATTACAGCACCAGCGCTTGATTATATAACGAGTTTAAGAAAAACAAACTAAAGGAAAAACAAAATCCAGCACCATAGTTAGAGGTTGCCTAGAAACAATACATGGCTGGGAAAAATGAACATGGAAGCAGCCCACATCTCTACTTTCTGATAGTCGTGGCTGTTTAGTTTGACACTATTTTCTTACAAGATTTAGTAATTTTAAAACGAATGAAAATATATAAATAATGTAGTAGAACAGCTCCAGAATCATTTTGATTGACCAAACAATCGGAATCTCAAAAGTCCAAACATTTCCTAAGCAGCAAAAGCATGAAGAAATCACTAGCTTGTGCTGTAGAATGAAAAAATAAAAAATAAAAAACTCCCCAGTGTGATTTTTATGACATATTGAGGAATGTCTGCAAGTCTCATAGAGAGAGCAAGACCAAACGGATACAACAGGAAGGCTAT
This sequence comes from Jordanella pulchra, assembly GCA_034780135.1. Lineage (NCBI taxonomy): Eukaryota > Metazoa > Chordata > Actinopteri > Cyprinodontiformes > Cyprinodontidae > Jordanella > Jordanella pulchra. The sequence continues at coordinate 55,137 of JAUZNJ010045312.1, read as the reverse complement.
ATGGAGTCACTTTAGTTTACAAACTGTTATGGGACTTGCTGGATTTAGAAATGTTAAGCATGCAGGAGATTTCAGAGTAAGAGTACAGATGTTAAAAGTCTCCATGTGTGCACTGAAACCCATTTCCTCTTTCTTAAGGCTCAACCTTTTTTTGCTGCCAGGTGACTGCTGTTCTGCTGGATTTTAACCCCTTAGCTTTGTCGGATGTAGTCATGGTTAAGAGGGACAATATAAATTCAGATCACCACCCACTTCAGGTGAGAGGTCAGGTGCGGCCATAAAGCTTTGCACTTTCTACTCAACTCATGGTACAATTCCTTAGAAGTTGCACAAGAGCACAACACATAAGGTCATAGTAGGATTCAAGTCAAAGCTCAGTGGTTGGAACCATTTTTAAGTCTATTTTCAAAATCTACCAATGATTGGAGTAGCTTTTTTAATCAATTATTTTTCACATAAATTCATTAACAGCTCATGTGTTCAGAAACAACTGATTTTTTTGATCGCAACCTGTCAGAGTCGTCTTCAAGCCCAAGCGACGTATACCACACGGAAGATTATGTAGTTCTGCAAAGTACCGTAGAAAAGCATCCAATTATCTGCAGAATTCATCCAACGCTGTCTTGCATCACAAAGAATTGTACACGTCTACACAGCCAGATAGTTTTTTTGGATATTCTCCAGATGACTTCTGTGGTAATTTAGAAGCAGCTCGGTTTTCAGCTGCTGCTGATTAAGGGCAGAGAAGCAGAGGATGAGTGTGTTTACACCGTGACCTAGAATAACTGACCAGAAATTTGTTTTCACTTTGAACAGACAGCTGTCGGTGTCTATACCTGCTCCTTGCATCATGCTCCAGTGCAGATCATTTCAATTAATTTTGGTTTCCTAGAGACAATGTTGGTATTTATCAGGGTGTGGACAACGAGGTGGGGGAAGGTAGTAGCAATCACTGTTATTTTAAGCAAGGAAGTCAAAATACCTGCTGACAGAAAATAGATCCATCAAATGTGAGCTCACTTCGTTACGGGAGCCACGCCGGTTCATCACAAAACTGGAACATCACCATAATAAAACCTGGGAAACTTTAAATCTATCAGCAAATCCCTTTTATCCACCTAAATTAACAATCCCCAAAACTTTACAACTTCTCAAATAATAACTGCTTGTTTTACAAGACATAAAGTAGTCGAGGCCTTTCAATATAATAAAACAGACAAACTTAACCAGTTTCTCTGCCAAATTTCGAACACATCACACATAAAACTAAGCAGACATGACAATGTGCAAGACTCAGCAATTACTTTAAAAACAACATTTCTCGGCCGACACTTGAACTCTAGTGACAAATTCAGGCCAAAGCGGTTTCAGACACCCTGTGGAACTCCGATGACGTCCACACCCAGTACTCCCACTGACAGCTTAAATCCATTTGAAACTTGGGAACTCCCTTTCGGTGAGAAGCACCGTCGAGCAGCTATCAGACAGGAGAACTCCGTAGTAGGAGGTGCCATTCAGCGATTAGAAAATAGTCTGACATTTCCAATGGGGAAGCTCTGTTTAAAGCAGGAAGGTGAGACCGCTGGTGGGGAGCCGACTTCAACACAGCGTGACATTATAAGTGATGAATCTGCACAAAATATATAACGAAAAGAAATGTTTGCACACAAATCTGGTCATTTCTTTATTGAGTCAGCTTGTTAACAGTCTGCTGAAATGCTTAATGCTCACGTAACATGTAGAGCCTTCTAATTTTAACGTATCAAATGCTTTTCAGATTTTTTAATCATACTTGAACAAAAAGTTTTTGTAAACAACACAAAGTGGTAAACTGATTTAGAGTGGAAGAAAAATAAGAAAAAGTTTTAGGATCATTTTATGCAAATAAGAATCTAAAATTTAACATTTAGTAAACCCCACCTGTTCAAACATTTCCAGGCATGAATCTATCGGTTCTGGACATCTAGGGACTAAATCGTTCTCTCAGTCCTTATTTACGCAATGCTCAAAAACAAACTGAATGGAGAATATATAAACATGAACATACAGAAGTCTTTAAACACATCTCTCAAAGGCATTCAGTTATGACTTATTATTGGGCCTTTATAACACATGGATATGCTTTCATCTTAACGCCATTCCTCATGAGCTGGTGTCAAGTCATTTTTGAATGTGTCTCAAGTCCATTGAGCCTGAGTCAAATAACTAATTACCTCCTTATACACTTAAGTGCCTCAGAGTCCTGTTAAAGACCTAATTATGTGATTCAGGTGTGTTGAGTCACAGACATCTAAAACCTGCAGGAAACTGGCCCTCCAGGACAGACTTTAACACCTGTGAACCTGAACATCTGAACACTGTAGCTCCGACTGTGTGATCCGCTTTGCCGTTTTGATGCTGCCACCACCGTGTTTGACTGGAGTGAAGGTTAATTCACGGTGAGGTTTTGATAGTTTTCCTTTTGAAAACAAATACATACTCAAAAGCTTATAACTGGTAATTATTTTCATACAACAAAAAAATCCTTTAAATTTCATTTGTCTTTGATCTGTTTTTGAAATGGATTATAATTATAACCTTTGCATTCTTCCTGCATATATTAACACTATATATTGACAAGCTTCATGGCAAACCCCAGAAGCCGCAAGGAACCCAACAGCTAAAATATCCAAGCTTTACCCTTTATTCAAAAGCAGTAGGATGAAATCAGAACTTAACTGAATTAGTTTTTCTAAGGTTTGCTGCTATGACAGGATAACATGTTGCCTCTCTCTTGCATTTCCACTATAATCCCCCAGTGTAGCAAAAAAAAAAAAAAAAGCATTATAAGGGGATAAACTTTTAGCAGAATCAAAACAAAAGCCTGATTAATGACAACACTGCAGTGTTATTTTACCCGCACCGTATCACAGTAGTGTAAAAGACCAAGCTAATTAATGTTGCACCATTTTGCATCTCTACCTCTGTGTTTTAACAGCGACAACAGTGCCACCACAGCAGTCTACAAAAAACATGCAGCGATGTGCAGCGATCATGGTATAACCATCCTCTAAATCCCTTCAATTCTCCTGCTTTGTTATCATGTAAACCTGTCTGCATCTCCTGTTTTTTTTTCCCTCACCTTTTCCTTCTCCAGTTTAAATTTGTAACTATAACCGCCAGCCCCCCACCCCCCGCCCTACGCCAGCTATGCTCATTACAGCCGATTTGCATGTCTGCTTTGGAGCAGTATGAGTGGAGATGAAACAGAACTCCCAGTGGCTGCCGTTGTGGAGCTTCGCTCGTCTTACAGAGAGAGCTCCTCTCTGGGCCCCAGACACAGGCAGCGAAGATATGCAGGCACATAAACGGGCAACAGACCCATAGATATAACCTAACAAACACAAATATGCTTAACTGGAAAAGCTGCAGTGTACTGAATTCAGTTTAAATTCATCTACTTGGAAGAAATAACCAGAGGTGCAGACGTCTGGCTTCCAGCACGTTCCAATAATCATGTACTCTACTGATCGACTGCTTAACCGGGGGTGTACCGGCCTTCAGTCTCCACTTTTACTTAATAATTATACACCAGAGATCAATCACCGTCTTTCCTAAGAAAGTGTAACGATCTCCAAAGACTGAACCTTTCTGGAAGAAAATCTGCAAAAAAGGATGTGTCTTCGTCTTCAGTGGCTGGTCAAACATGGTGGATTAGCCTTTTCTATGAGCTTTGCTCCGTCACTAACCGACCTTTATTAAAAAAACAAACTCTAAACCTATTCATTTAAAAAGGCATTGGACTTTCAATACTTTTGTTTTACCAGGTCTGTATTTATAGCTTTTTACTTGAAACTGACCGTTTTAACATGTTCTGTATTTTCCTTTTATTCTATAGATCACTTCACTCAATGCCAGCATCACTGAAAGGTTTTTTATTAAACTTGATTTGAGTTTCATTGAGAAGATTTTTAAATGGCTCTAATCAATACAGTTAACAAGTTTCTAACAGTAGTTAGGCTGCTATAAATATTAAAAACAATTCAAAGCTTTTTGGATCACTGTTCCTCCTGCAGCTGAACATGAGGACACAGACCTCCCTCTACTACTAGTCTAAAAATGGCAGTAGTGAACGTTAACCTTTCCAGCTCTGCCCACCCCGCCCAGGATCACCCCACAAACCTTAAGCTGACGAATGGTGGAAAGCCGTCGACCTCCAACTGATTCATGGAGCAAACACTGCCATAAAGTTACTTGCTTTATTTCTTGTGGATTTTTGAGTAATGTGTCAAACACCATCCTGTCTCTAATTGTATGTTTACCAACGTACCAAAAACCAGAAAGATTACCAGACTTGACTTATGACTTACTTATTGGATTTTACTGTTTATCGAGTTTCTATAAAGTTTAATACCATTAAAGACAGAAAAAGAAAAATTCGCTGGCAGTAAAATAAATCTAACTTGACAAAATTAATAATATCAAATCATGATATTGAATTTGCATGAGTTTTCTGTAATGATCAGGAAATGTTCAGTCAGACCTCTGCACCTGTTGACAGCCATGTTGTTCACTGATCATGAACAAGGTAATCTAACTTGTCTGAGACAGTTTTCTTTTTCAGAACAAAAAAATAAACCCATTATGTTATTTCACCAAATTAACATTTAGTAAATGTTTACTTATTTTTTTAGTGTGGCTTTATTAGAATTACTAGTGTGAATTGATCTTTTTCTGCAGAAAGTATGTAAACTTTCAAGCACAACTGCAATTTCATCCAAAAGGATGGAAAACATTGATTGAATATCTGCAGTGTTCAGTTTATTTTTGCTGCAGTGGTTTAGTAAAATCATGTAGCCGCTCTCAGTAAATCATGGTGTTACAACTTTGCATTCATACACATGCATTTCCATTACTACCAAAGGGTTGTATCTATTCTGTTTGCATGCTGTTTCTTGAACCATTTTGATCTGTTAACACCGTGTCGAATATTAAACTAACTTTGGACAAAGGTACTGCCTCCACATGTGCGACCCAGTTTATTCGTGAGAGTGCGTTAATAGCTCAGGTGGGTTTGGGTAGAGATGGTCCAGTTGAAAGAGGAATGCCTTGCCGCCAATACAAAGGCATCAAAGACTCCATAAAATGTCTAGATCAAAGATCATCCATCTTCCAAGTGCCGAAGCAAAATATGCATTTTGCAGATTGTCTTGATAAGAATTTTAAAACTACAACTCTGAAAGTAAACAGTTTACCTAAAGATGATGATATTAAATACAAATCAGGTATTTTAGCTAAAGAAAGAAACCCAACTTAGGGAAGCAGTGTTTGATTTGCGGTGCTACTGGAGTTTGGTGCTTTTGTTCTGGATGAGTCATTTGGTGAAAGTGGCCCATCATGTGCCAAGCTGGATGAGTCACCGCCATAGAGAAGGGTAGAGAGTCTCAGACATACAAGTTTTTGACCTGGATTTCTTCCTCATGACCATACAACTGACTTTAATAAGAAAAGGAAGAGCTCAATGAATATGAGGGAGAAACGCTACAGAGAGAAACGGTTTCAAAGTTTCTATTTGTTTACAGTCAGTCAAACACTTACTGTTCTACACATTTACTTTTTCACAAAAAGCTACCAAGCAAAACCTTCCCCTTTATAAACAGTGTGAGTCAGTGTTGGCTGTGACTCATAAGGATATGATTTATTACCAAGATGCTAAATAAAATGGGGAGGAATTTAAAAATGGGAACTTAAGACCCATTTTTTGCTTCAAAACTTTCAGATCCATATTCTTAGAACCATCGCAGTGACTGAACACCAGCATAAAAGCCACTAGCTGGCAGTTCATCTTATCCTAAACACGTTCAACTAGCCAAGAGGGAAAAGATTGGTATAAAAGGCGGCAAACTAATCTATTCCTCTCAAATGCATCACATAGGAACCCCATCAAAACACTACAACTACTCAACGCTTAATTTTTCCCCAACAAGCACATAACCCTTTTATAATTACTAAATAGGCTTTTTTAAGAAGATAAATAAACCCATCTGCAGAGTTTAAATGTTTCATTAAGTAAAGAAATGACACAACAACAAGCAACCTCCAGCTTAACATCTAAAACCATAAAGACTTAAACAACAGCACAGTTCTTTTTCAACAAAGCCAGAAATATGTTCTTTAACAGCTAGCTAGATATGTAGCAATAAAACGCCAGGTATGGAAATGTTATTATTCCCCACTGATTTAGTAAAATGTCTGCAATGAAAGAAAAGATAGATTAAATTATATTTTCTTCATTTTATGTCGTCTTCTAAAACTGCTGCCCTATCAAAGAACCGGCAGCACACAGCTTTTCCTTCATCTGTAACTGTCCTTAGAAAAAAGGCAAATAATCAAAGATTGTTAAAGGACGAGTAAATCAGACCTCAAAGAAAACCAGAAACTGATGCTGACCAGATCGGCCTGATGGGAACATCTCCATTTAAACCACAGGTGTCTAACAGGAGTATTCTGAACTTTTATTCAGCTGCGTTGGAGCAGGGACATATCTAAAAGACGCAGTCCCTAATCAATACCATTAAACAAATATACTCCTATGGAAACACAAATATATTTCTTAAGTTATCTTATTAGGAAAAAACATTAGCAATTTATTTCGTTTTATTAATGTTCTTCGTTACACCAAAACCTTGGCTTCTACTACACAATAAAACAATATTCTAGTTATATTGCAAATGCTGCAAACCTTTATGAACCACGTCCCCTTCATGGCCAGGAGAAACTATGCTAATAAAAATAAATAAAGTCGCTACTAAGATTTAAACAGCAGCTAATTCAGTTTCAATTCAGTTTCACATCCCTGAAACTCTGCTACAGAGAAACACAGCTTCAGATTTGGTCACAGGAAACAAATATGTGAGGAGGAATATACAAATAAAAGCATTCTGCTGCATATCAGGGCAGACAGAGAGAGCTTTTTAAATGGGTACAGCATGGTCTTTTAAGTCTTGACTCTTCTGTTGATGTACAACACCAAATAATATACACACACTTTTATCAGTGATGTGATTGGACAATTTCCGTGACAAAGCATGTGTTTTACGATTGCCAATAACTCTTACGTTTCCGATCACCTGTATTTATCTTCCCCTTTCCTTCACAATGAACAAGTGCATTTAATCCTGAACGCTGTCCTGTGGAACTTTTCTGCTTTGGAGAGTAATGTAAAGTTTGAGTCTTGCAACTGAGCAATACCTTGTAATCCAAAATGCATCAAACCAAAACACAATGCAACATTTAAAAACAAGTACTTAATGGAATATGATGAGTTATTGAAGCTCACTAAATTATTAGATAAAAGCAAAAGACAAGATCAGAAAGCAGGTAAAGCAAAACAAAACTGCCTTTACCTGGCTTAATGAAAAGGATGGTCTGGAAAAAGAAAATAACTCTGAAAAATAATTTAACTCATCACCTAGATGACATGCGTTGAAAGTTTTTGAAGAGTCTCCCTGATGATGTTCAGAAGATTTGAAACATAAAAGATGGAGATGATCTTCTCAGCTCCCCTCACAATCCATTGCAGGGCCATCTTTGTCTGCCATGTTGCAGCTTTTCTGCAGCCTAAAGCAGTCCAAGGCTCACATTGTGGAACAGCGCTATGTAATACTAGATATAGTAGAGTTGAACACATACAGTATGTTTGCACTACAATGCTCCTCAAAGCTTTTTGCAATTACTGCTTACATCAAGTATGGTTTTATACTAATTAGAAACCGGCGTGTTAACAGGGAAGAGTTTAACTTAGACCAGGGTCACAATTGTAATTTCCTGTGGAACAGTAAGTTGAGCAATTTCTTAAAGCATTACACAGCAACTCTGCTGTGACAGTCATTTAATGTTCTCTTGCCAAGATAACTTGTGGTTCAAAAGAAAAAAAAAACAGTACACAACCCTTTAAAACAAAGCATGAAAACAACTATATGCTGTTTTTCACAACAAAAGTATTTCCTTTAAGCAGTGTAGTGTTTTTCTGCAGTACACAACAACAGGTGGGGGAGGAGGAGTTCTGCCTTTGTTGCTCCGTACAGTTAGAAAGAAGCTTGGCGACTCCAGCACCATCTAACCAGCTCCCTAGACAACAGGAAATGTACCATGGAGGAATTTAGTGGTTCAGGTAACATATTGTTTATTCAGGCAAGGCAAGTTTATTTGCATAGTGCGTTTGAGCAGCAAGACAATTCAAAGTGCTGCAGATCACTAGCAGCTACTAATTGTGAGTTAATCAAATGATTGTCAAAAAAAATGTATTAGCGATGGGCAAGGAAATGTATACCGTTACACTTTCTATAGAAATGATATTCAATCAAACCATTTTACTAAATAAATATTTGTAAGGAAGAAAAGGAGGTAAAGGAAAAAAAATCACTATTTCACTTTTTTTTCAACTTGATCAAATGTGCCTCTGTAGAACTTGGTCTTATTTTGTGTGTTTATTACACTTGTGTGATCCTCTTATGCTTTTAAATGAACGGCAATCACCTTAATTAAAATTCACAACTAATTTAGGCTTTGAGAATTTGTTAAAAGCCCTGAAAAGCTTGAGCCACTGAGGAATAAGGCCAGGGTATTATAGCAGAACATTTGAACATAATGTGCTGCTTGACAGACAGCATAGTGGCTCTTTGGCTGATATCTTTTCCTTTCCGTGATTTTTACGTTGGTTTTGCACAAGAATTGAGTGTTTGTTCCTGCTTCCTTTCATCCTTTAATGCTGTTCAACCGCTAATCCTAAAAGTTTATACAATCATATCTGCTCGGAAGAGTGAGAGTATAAATTCAGTTTAATTCATTTATATAATGCCAATTCACAATACATGTCATCTCAATGCACTTGAGATGTTAACAGTTTAATATGATCATAAAGTCAGTTTTCAATCTAAGAAAATGACTAAAGGTAACAGATGCTTAGTAGCTGTAAGAAAAATATCTACTGACAGTAAGGCACTTAATTTCAATAACAGTGAGGAGCAAATTGTCTGGTCCCATGATAACCAGAACCAGCCAACGCATCAGTCTAGCACTGCTCGGTATCAGTCAGTACTTAATGTCAGTATTTGTATTTGAGTTGAAAATATCTGGTGTCAGTACATCCCTATATGCTTGCATTTAAATGAACTACCCAGAAATGTACATCACGCCAAATTGTCTTAAGACTGAAATATGCTACATAAATAAACTTGCCTTTAACAGTTGAAATATGAAAATCACAGAACTAAAGTTAAAAAGTCCAACATGGTCAGATTTTTTAGAATAATAATCAAAGTTATCTGTAAAAGACACTGAAAGGCATCCCAGGATTAGTGTTTTTTTATTCTCCATAAAGAGACTCTTCAATATTTTAGACGTGTTTATAGAGGTTTAATCAAAATTTTTGCCAATGATTTGCATGTTTTATTTGTTTGTTTTTTATTATTATATTTTCATAAAAGTAATGCATTTGACAGTCTGATAATAAAGTCTAAATAAAGATTTAAATTGAACCCTGTCACTAATCATGTGTATATAAGATGAATTTAAAACAAACAAAAAAGCCCAAAACAATAATCATCATCAATGGCATTAATAAGTAGCTCTGCCTCTTTACTTCAGTTGAAACATCCAACTCACCAGACTACTCAGAGAAATGCTTTTATGGCAAACTGATTATACAAACAGGCAATCATGGCGGTATGCACCTGGACCAAGAGATTTCTACCCTAGACATTAAAAGGGTCTCGAGGGGATTTTAGCGAAAATGGGAAAAAGAAGTTTCATAAAAGAAAATCAAAATCCCTGAGTGGTGGTCAGCAGGTTCACCACAGGGACCTTTCAAAGAAAAAAAAAAAAAACAAGTGAAAAAATTAATTGCAAATTAATTGCAAACAGACAAGATAAAAAAAAAATAAAAGAGGCGTTCAAAGAGGCAGTCATTTCGGCCTACTTAATGGGGATTATCAGGCATAAACCCAAGCTGCAATCAGCATTAACCAGAGAGTTCATAATTTGTTCCCCTCCAATTATTGTCACTTTTGTCAGCGCTCCGTTTTCACACTCTGTAAAAGGACGTTTGCAGAAAGGAAGGAAATCAGAGTAACAAGAGCTACGAGCAGAACTTAGCTGGAGTGTGGCAAGGGCATACAGTACGCATTAAGTCATTAAAGTCCCGATGCTTACAGCACCTCCCTAACCCCCCACTGTACATGCCAGTAACTCTCTTTCAGACCAAACGCTGCTTTGCCTTTTGCATCTTAATAAGAGGAGGGAAACGAGAAAGGAAGTGAAGGCATGGCAGTCTTCTAAAGCAAGCTGAATAAATGACTGAACACACATCCCGGGGCGGGCATGCCGGGGGGTTTCCAGGAGGTCGGCACAAACGGGGCCAATCGTGTCAAGAAAAAGGCGACAGACTAAAACAAAACTGACAAATCAAAGAGGCAGAGATGTGTAGACTGAAAAAAGAAGAAGAAGAAGGGGGGGAGCAGTCGAGACAACGACGCAGCTTGTTTCCGCATCGCTGAGAAAAAACATGACCAAAAAACAGCAATTAGCGGCTAAAATGAAAATTCCATCTGCTGCATCTCTTCCCATTCAAACAGCAGCTTAAACCACCTCAGAGTTTCTGTGGCCTTGGATCCAATCCATACCTTTTCCCACCAAGATGAATGTAAACCAGGAAAACTGTCTCTTTGCAGAACCAATACATCCTGCCCTAATCCTTATAAAGCACAAAAGCAAGTGTTCAAACTTTACCATCACAGTTCAGACACAACTCTGTAATTACTAAAACAAACTCACGAGGCTTTCACTCCACTTTCACCGATTTCATCGCTTTGTCTGCATGTAGAAACAATAATCTCCGACATCCCAAACAAAGCAGGAGCGAAGGGATGTGGAGTTAAAAGAAAAAAAAAAACACATATAGTCGGATTATGGCGGCACTTAAATGAGTTATATTTTTAATTGGCTTAACAAAAACCGCTGTGGCCTCAGACTCAGTTTGCCTTTTTAATGAAACGGCAGCTCTAAACCGTTTACTGCACATCTTCTCAGCTTGTGATAATAAAGGGAATCCTCTGAGGTGGCTTCCATGCTGACACAGCCTTTAGGTACTTAAATCCAAAAATGGGTGTATTAAGTGCATTTTAATTGACTTATATTTACCCTGTGTTCTGCCTTGCAAATAAAAAATAAAAGAAAAAAAAGAAAAAAAAACTTCTGGCGCTCCCACAAAGTAGGTCATTTTGTCTCCTGTGAGTCATAAGTTTTGGCAAGAGACCAAAGAAAGCAGGTATAGAGGAGAAAGAAGCTGAGCTAAGAAAGGCCTCATTCTACGCTGATACTTTCCACATTTTATAAAGATAAAATGTTCAACTATGCATTTTGTGACATACTACAAAACGAAATTCATTTCAGAGAACTGAAAAGTGAAAACTTGTTTTTCAAAACAGCAGCATGCGAAACCTTAGCGACTGTGTGAAAAAATGCATCTTTATAATCCATCGTTAACATTTTTATCTGGTAAAGCAGAGACTGGGTTTCTCACATTCCAGGTGGAGTGTTGTTTTCCTGCAGAGTCTGGGCTCTGGGGTCTGCTCCAGGGGCAACAGCACCTTGGCAGAGCATCTGACTGGTGGGGTCAGACCAGAGTCTGAGATTTCCAAACACTGTGACATTGTGACTCAGCTGTCAGCCAGATAATGTTTTTTCATTTTTATTTTATGCGGGTCTAACGCAAAAAGTGTAAAACCCATGGAGAGGCATACCAATAAGGTTTTAATCGAATTAGGCAACGGCCACAGACCACGTCGCCTCTGCCAGCGAGCCCCTCCTCTTGCTAACCTCTCCGCCCTCTCATTCATCCACCCTGAGGGAGAGGCATGCAGGCCAGAGGAAGTATGACTCATCCGAGTAACAAGATGCATTCTTCTGAATTCTCCACAGACATGTTTGCTAAGTGAAGAGCACAGGAGAATATGTTGTAAAGAGAGACAGAAACAACAAGAAACATAAATCAAGAAAGTCTCAGAGCAAATAAATTGAAAAATAAAAGAAAACCAGAGGGATGGTAGAGCAAGAAAACGTCATTCCTTGTGCGAGTTTCTTGGTCTACATAGATCTAGATTTCCTCCAACTCCTGAGAGAATCCTTGGCTTCTGTGACGGTTTTTCTGAATCACAGATGGAGGAGGGGGGGGACAAAAAATTAAAGTGCGCCATCTAAGGTTAATCCATCGGGTACAGAAAAGAACTACACTAAATGACGACAGCAAGGGAGGTTTCGACGTGGATCAATGCCCTAGATATAAGACAAAAAACAAAAAGTGCCAAATCACTGGTTCTAATACAGCTTTGTTCCAATAACACCACATCTGCAAAGCTGGAACACACTGTTATAGATCACGGGCCTCACACACTAAAAGAAGTTTTCCAACTTCTACATGAATTTATTTTTGGAAGAGCCCCTGATAAAACGGTCTGAAAATAGTCAACAACTAACACTAACCCAACATCATAAGATTCCTAATTGCGTCGCGTCTTGTGATCTTATGATTAATGATCCATCCCTCTGCTTTCAGTTTGCTGTGAGACCATAGCGTCTTTCCCAATGAAATTAGTGGGTTAACCCGGGTCTTTCCAAACACAGATCGAATCGACCCACTAACATTTGGCATTTGGCTCCCTTCCCACTGGCAAAAAAAGCAGAGTCTGACCCCCCGCTGATGTTGTCACCAGTGCCACAGAAATCCGTAAAGTAAACAATGGAGCAACGTGTAAGGAAGCCAGGAATTAGTAAGTGTGCTTTATTGTTTCGTTCTTTTATCTGTTTGAATGTCTCTGACCCGAGCTGCGCCATATTTAATGAATGTAAACAGAGTTGTTTCAGCTTGTTAGATCAGACGCGACTGGTACGGTTTGTTGACGTCCGTACGATGCACTCAATGATATCAAATAAATTAGCGGGTCGACCCCGGCTCTGTTGTTCCCACTATATGCTGCTTGAAGCCAAGACTTCTGAAGGGAATTTTAATCCACGTCGCTTGCAGAGTCCTTTGACATTGTTTAAAACGGGTCAGTGAGCTGTTCCCACTGCCACTAAAAGCCGATTGTTCTCGTGTTTAAACTGGTTTTTCAGCCAGGGGGAAAGGGGTATAAGAGTGAAAGCCATTATTCAATAAATCACATCCCTAATTTGGTCTGCATGGGTCCCAAGTTGGTACAAGGCCCAGTTTATGTCCCCATCCCACACTAGAAGATCACCATTTTATATCATCCTACGTCCATTTTGAAAAATTAAACAAACCATATCATAACCATGCATTTAATTTACTGCATATAAGCTTATCTACAAGTTGTATTAAAAAAAAAAAAAAGGGAGCTTATGATTCCAGCAGAATTCTTCCCTATAAAAAGGTGCAGAGCAGAACCAACATGTGCATTTCCTAAAGACTTAATGTAGTCATAGAATGAGAAAATAAAAATAGAAAATAAAAAGATTATTTCTGTTTTATATGACATGTTTATAGAATATTAGAAAGCTTTCTAAAGTTAGCTAACTAGTTAATGATGGAGAAAAAAAAAATATCAGTCGCTCTGAAAAATGCATGTTGTTCGTTATATTGTAGACCATGCAACTTTGGTGGAAGACAGTGTGATTTTTAGGCTTTGGATGCTTTTACACCCAAACAAGTGATACAAGCCCAACTTTCTATCTGAAACAACTGAATTTGTATGACTGTGTTTATATTACTTCCTTTAGGTGATTTTCTTTAACATTTTGGATAAGAAATCTGAACAGGTCATATCCAGTCACATCATGCCCCTATCACTTTCAACGAGGCACAATAGGAAACTTTACCACTCACGTTAGCAAACAGACCTAACACTGCTGGGTGCATACAACATATGTTGAGTTTTTACTTCTGTATCCAAACCAAAAAAAGAAAAATACTTTGATTTGAAGTCCTTAACGTACAAATAAAAAGCCGCTTCATAAAAAACATAAAAGGTTTTGGTTGTTTTTTCACATGAAATGCACGCACATTGTAAAGGGAACCCTGCATTGTCCTCAGACAGTAGAAAATACATTTATCAAAACAAAAACTGTAACACAGTATTGCACTTTTGATCTGCACTCGGTTTAAAAAAAACAAATAGAAAACTGACAAGCTAAAAAGGAAACATTTTGACACGGGGGGGGGGGGTAGGAAAACCCTACATGCATCATGTTATTACTTATACATGATTACTACTTATAGCCTTTTCAAAATGAAAGGTTACACGCAGACATGAGAGAAAGACTGTGATGGCTCCTGTTGGACCAGTTGTGTGGACTGTACTAAAGTAGATATTACTGCATCGTGGCAAACATGAAGGCTTTATACATCTAGAGCAGAAGTGTGCAACCCTTCATATCTAGAGAGCCGTTTTGCCCTAAGTCCAGCTAGGTCAAATTAATTCAGACCCCCAAAATATTACATGACTTTTAATAAAATCCAACATATTATTTTTGTTAAATATAAGAAATATGTTGACGTCTTAAACAACCAACGTCTTATTTGTAATTTTAGCTTTTAAAAAAATAATGAAACCAAAGAGCCACAGGTTGCAGATCTGTGATCTAGAGCAAGCGAAAAGGTTTTTCAGTATGTTAAAACATGTTAGCATTAGCTTAACATTTAATCAAGTTCTCGAAGCCAAGAGACCGATATGATGGGATTAATATTTTGTCATTTTAAAACATTAACTGTATATAGTTGATGCTGCACTACATAATGGGTCCAGTAAACAGAGGTACCTTTTTAAAAATTTGTGTTAATTTTGCAAGCTATATTTTTGTTCATAAGGCGAGGAAACACTGATTAACTTTATCTACTTTAATAGCCACTGATATAAAGAAAATGTTTAGATAACCCAGTCAGCTTTGCTGATGCATCATGTTGCTGCATCCCTGCAGAATCTCATGTTGGGGAGAAAATTTAATGCTGCTGTCAAAAAAATAACTAAATCGACATCTTCCTGAAAATCCCTTGTTCTGAGATAAATAAGTGATGCTGATGAAATGTAGTCCAGTCATGATGTCTTTAGGTACTGATATTAAAAACCAATCTGAAAGGTTAGACTGGGAATAAGTAGGTGCAAATTTTCTAGCCTAAGATCAGATGTTCTGATCACTTTCCAGCACAAGAAAATCCAGGATATGACATCAAACCTAAAAAAAAAAGCAGAGAACATTAGAATATAGACACTTCTGAACTTTGACAACAGGTGTACTCTCTGGATTACAGAGGGAGTCCCCCGCCTTCATGTGCATCCTTAAAAGCTTCTCCAACTCCTCCTCATCCTTCATAAAGAAACAGTCTCAAAAGCTGAGATCTGAAAATAAATTTCACTTCTGTGTTTACTACATGTTAACATCCCTGGTTAATACAATAATTTAAAGAAATTATCAAGCTACAAGGTCATTTCCAGCTCAACTCTGACTTAAAATATCCCTCCTTCTTATATACTCTAAAATTATTTTCATTTTTGACTGTTTTTGAAAATGCTTTTTTTGAAAGTGTTATCTTAAACCTTCCAGAGCAGTGCCTGCAATGAATGAGCACTTATGCAAAATACTATAATGAGAGCTCCACATCACTTAAGCTGTGTCAGCTTAGTGAGCTCTCCTTTCTGCGCGGAGCACAAAAGGTCTCCCAAGAGCGTGAATCATCCAAGAACATGAAATCCCTCAACTGATGGCAACAACTCAGAGGACCTATCAGAACTCAAGGACAAAGTGTAAAAAAGGAATAAATACATGCCCAGAGGCACTCAGAATTCAACCAATGATTTGCTATTCATTAGTTGCACAGTAAATGAAATCTCAGGAGGTAAATTCAGAATCAGCTGTATTAGACAAGCTGTGCTCAAAAACAAGGAATTTGACTTCGCTTCTTCTTTGGGGTCAGCAAACATGTTTTATTATTTCAAATTGTATTTTCCCTAGTTTATCCAGGAACTTTAACTAAAATTAAACATATTTAAAAAAAATGATACATGGACAATGTAGCAACCGTTATAATAATATTGTAAAAAGTACAACATGTAATAAATAGTAGCATCATAGAAGAAAATTGGGACAACATTAAAACTAAAACATATTTGAGAGAAACACCATTAAAAGCAGTGATATTCAACCTGTACTACATCTTTTGTTACTTTCCTAAAATCCAGCAGTGATATAAAAGTCAGTAAACCCAGAGATTTTAAGAATTATCCCATAACCTTGTGCATTATAGGAGATTGCCGTTTTACTAAAGTCCATCAAACCTATTAGCTGCCCTCTTAGTGACCCTGGGCTTGAACAGGTCCTGGATGGAGGGAAGTTAATCCATAAAGATCATCCCTGTAGACTTAAGTGTTTGCAGTTCGGATCAGTCCAGTTTGTGAATGAGGTGAACCACGCAGGGATGGACAAGCTCAGGTATGAAGAAATGGCATGAAGCCAATAATGAAACCGATCAAAAGTTAGATACTTGGTTCCAAACAGCTTCACCTTCAGTCTTTGATTAATTTAAACATAATTCAAACAAATAATGTTGGCATTAAAAATGTTAAAACACACATTGATCATTTTCAGGGTCCAAAATTAACAATCGGCACTCGCCAAAGGCGGCAAAATTTTCCATGTGGCGAGTTAATGCTAGAGCAGCAGTCGCCACAAGGCGGGTAAATGTTTGGACTACAGTTGCGCTTCAGTCACGTCCTTTCATCTTTATTTTGGCGAGTCTACCCCCTGTCCCTTTACTCCTCTGCTGTCTGCTCCTCTCACACCAATATACAGACACGCATACAAAGAGCACAGCCTCAATGCCCCTGTCATTTAGCAAAAACTCCATAGCTAGGAAAAAATACAGTATATAGTTGGGAGTAACCTAGCTTTCTAAAAGGACAACATACTGATGAGGAGGAGCAAGGATCTACAGCCCCCCGGGCAAAGAGAATGTTTATTGTAAAATTGCGCTTTCAGGAAGACTGTGTTTCGCAACAGACTGGCTAATTTATGAAGATGATGCTAAGCTAATGAGCTGCTCAGTGCGCAGCAAATACGCTAAAGAAAACGTACATTATCAATTTCTCATTGACTTTTAATCTATGAAACTGGAGAGCATCCATGAACACTAATGTAGTAAACGTCACATTCACCGGATGTCCATGTCTCAGGCTCAATAGAAACAACAAATGCCAACAATGAGGGTACTGATAGTAACACAAACACACAAAGATGAAAATGTTGTTTTGCACTGCCCAGGCCAGTGGACGAAAGGCTACACTTTTATTTATGGACAACAGTTTGCTGTTTTATTTATGGCCATTTTATCAAATAAAAGTATTTTGTATTTGCACCTTTTTAATGAAATTTACTGAAATTCTAAATTACAATTTTATTTATTAATACTACATTACCTTTTACGTTAACTTTATTTGTATTTAACATAATGCTTTAGTGAAATAACATGTTCCTTAAAAACATAACAACAAATTATTTTTATTTTTCTGGCTGGTAAATCATTTTATCTCCCGGTCCAATTGGCTGGTGAGTCAAAAAGTTAATTTCGGACCCTGATCATTTTTTCTATTCACTGATGTGAATTGAGTCACAGAAACCACCAGGTGCAACAGCAGAAAGCGTTTCGTCTCCAGAACCCCCCCACCACCATCTCCTATACTGGTTAAACTTCCCCAGCAAGCTCTGCTGTGGGTTGTTAGAGTAGTTCCCCTGCAACAGAGAGGGACTATGATTAGTCAGACTGGGGAAATAAACAGATATGTTCTCAGATGAAACATATCGGTGCAAATGTTCCAATAAGATTCAGCAACAAGCCAGTGGAATTAAATATTACAAGCTTCCCTGATTTTATGTTGACATCGCACTCAGAGCCAAGACGTGAATCGGAGCCTATTGGACTCGTTCACCGATAAAACTCTGCTCAATAAATTGAGAGGAGGTCAGATAAGGAGAGCTCAGACAGAGCACTGCTGGATGAATAAAAAATGAACGTCTAGAGCTTCAGTAAATTCGCTCTCTCCATCCCGTGAGGAGGGTGTGTGGTGGAGTGGAGGCATCGTTTGAAAATCCAACTAGCGCTGCATTCCCATATCCAACCATATCCAGCGAAGGGCTCTTTAAAAATTCATTAATTGACAGCAAAAATAGATTAAAGCGCCCAGCTGAGCAAAACCCAAAATTTGGCTCCTGAATAACATTAAAGATAAAACATCTCCCTCCCAAAAAGCCCAGAGGGCTTTGCCATAAGAACCATCTCTAGCTTTTTCCCACCTTAAACCACATTTAGAAGAATTCATTTTCAATCATTGCTAAAGTAACGCATTTCTAATTGTCATTTTTAATTACACTTTTCTTCAGATGAGGGAACAAAAAGAAAACTGCAAAAACCAATTAAAAAGTATCGTAGGATATGTCATTCCCATGAAGCTATGCCAATGCCACTCTATTCAGCTGCAAAGACTCAATGACAGCTACTCTATGCCTTCATGAAAAATAGGATTAAAAATAGTGGGAAGAACTGCAGTTACAGTAATTGCTCTGGCCAGCACTAAATGAGATTCACTTAAGTGCAATTATCCCCCTCTGATCCCTCAGATAAAGAGACTTCTTTAACATGGAGAAGTGGATTCACACAATGAGACCACAAACAAGATTCAAATTGGAATCGGGGAGGCATTTCCAGGAGATGAATTGGCTTCATAGCTCATCTGCATTCCAGTGATGAAGAGTGTCACTAATGAAGACTGAGCAATTCCCTTCTCACCTTACGTGAGACGGATACTCTACAGTGAGTTGAATCAGTCTGAACGAAATAAAAATCCGTGAAACAACGAGGGACATCCTGTTTTGTTTTTTTTCTTTGAAAGAAGAATATAGGATAGGCTCTGAAAGCAGTCTGAGATTAGCCAAAAGGTAAGCCATTGTAAAAGCACACCTGTCTGAGACCTTTGACCAACAGCGTCAGAACTCCTTAAAAATAAATTGCCATCTGCCAATCGTACAGCTCAAAGGGTTTCCAGCCTCAGGGAGAGGGAGATGTGACAGTCTAATAGAGGTTGCAACAGAGATTGCCTGTTGGGCGCCGTCCAACTACACAGCGTGGAGATGAGGGGGGCTTTGATGGCCGCTCTTGTTGCCACAGGCTAAAGGACCACCAGGAGTCTGATAACTACACCTCACGGACGGCCATTTGAATAATCACTTCAACAAGGGGAGAAATTAAAAAGCAGCTCGCTGAGACCGACTCGGCACAGGGCCACATACAGAATTACAAATGAGGAGCATCTGATAAAAAAAAAAAAATTAACAAAACCTCAACATATAAAATACTGCTATAAACCAGGACTCATGGGGCTAAATAGTATCTATCAATGACAAAATCATTACAGTAGACATCATAGAACAGTCATCTGGACTCTATGGTTTACCACTTCACCTGAACCCTAATGGTTGCCATAATATTACTAAAAAAAGGGCGTTAATAAAGCACCAGAAACAAGAATACTTAACCAATCTCCCAAAAGATATTAAAAGTTTTTAAAAAAGTAGTTTGTTTTTTTTTTAATTATCCATAGATAATCATCTTTGAAAGGTTAAACAAAATAGTAAAGAAAGAAAGAAGAAAAGTCATGCACATGTTTTGTTAACCAGAAATACGAGGATCAGGCTTCTCCAACTGATTCTGATCCAGGTACAATTTGTTCTCTACCTCAGGATTAGTACGTTTAAAAGAAAAACGTGCTGCAGGTTCTTTGACAGCTTTTAATTATAAGAGGAAATTTGGTGATAACATCATCATCTAGGAACCAAAACATAAACTACATGTTTGTTTTTTGGATGGTGCATGTATAGGCTTAACAAGATAGCAGTTTTGATGCGATGATTCGCAGTATTCGACCTGCCGATTACCAATGTTTGAAAGAAACCGCAGATTCTGATCTCTAGTTGATTGATTGGTGCTTGTCTGGTATAGGTTTTCTGTATTTCCACTAACTGATCAGCCAGAAACTGGAATTAGCCAGTTTTTTTTATCTTTATTTTTACAGCTCAAATACTGAATTATCTTTTTCAGGTCGTTTTTTTTTCCACTCTTTTTATTACATTCATCAAAACTAAGACCTACTGTCATTTGGTTTTTTTTTTTCTGACGACAGAATTATTAAGGGGGGGAATTATCTGAATGGGTCAAAATATCAAATGGGGAAAAATAAGGAAATCAAAGAGGTACTGATCAGATTTATGCATTTTTATAACAAATACTTTCCCAAGAGCAATGCATGTTATTGTTACGTTTACTTTAAGCAAGATGGCAGAATTATGACTTAAAAAATAAAAAGTCAGATAGTTTTTTTTTGTTTCTTTGTTAATATTTTTTCTATAATATGTGGCAAGCAAAAGCTTTCTGACGAGACCTCCACTTTAACCTTCCAACTGGTCAGATCAAGAGAACCTACAGTAGTAGATTTATATTATAAGAGTGGCGACACACAAGTAAAGCTAATGTTTATACGGAGAGCTATGTGCAGCTGCTTCTGGCTGTGTTTACCTGGATGGAAGACCATCAGAACCTAAACGCCATGTGTCCTCTAGAGCTGCATGCACAAATAGCCTGGATCCAGACAGCACTGTAGGCCTGCTATTTAAAGGATGGGTGATTAAGAAGCAAACCAGGTCTGACCTTTGATTGTGGGTGCTGACTAACGCCATGGGCATTTTGTTAGTTGAAGCAGAAGGTCTGTCAGGGTTAGGTTTGTTGAAGGGAAAGGGTTTGATTTTAGTCAGATAACCATCTTCTTTATGTTTGCTTTCAGGTAGAAAAGCTAGCTAATAATTTGCCCTTTAACACGTTGATGTTTTAGCTAACCGACAGTTAGACAATAGCAGCTTCCTACAGTTTGTAGTGTTCCAATGACCCCCCCAACTGCATCTTCTTTCCTCCCCCAAGTGCCACTACAAACTGCCAGTCAGCTGCCTTAAAGACAGCTACCAGCATCAGCTGGCTATACTCCCAGTGTTACTCCAGGAAGAAGAGTGACACTGGGAGTATAATAGTATTTATCTGAAAAGAACTATGGCATTTTGATGGATTGATTAAAAACTAAAGTTAAAACCCATTTTAAAATTTTGTGGAAACATACACCCAATCCATCTTCTTATAGAAGTTGTCAGGGTTTGGCAGTTTTTAAAGTATGGTGGTGTTTTACATGAAAACATTTGATACAACCAGTATTCTACATTAAATTACCACCGTATATTAGCCTTTAAAGACCATATGTGTTTCAATATGTTACATAAATGCACATAATTGTATCATTTGATAGTTATTTTACCGCACTTGCAGGTAAAACTGTTTTAATATTTACTGCTGGTACGTAAAGGGGAGAACAGCAATAACAGATCATTTGTTTATTTACCGATGATATCCAAGTGATCTGTAGAAATAAAAGCATTTTTTTTGTGACTCTTGATTCACAACTTTCTCAGGTTTAGTGCTAAATAGAGAACGTGTGCCATCTTTAAATATTCTAAAAATCCTAAAGCTTATCCAGAAAAAAAAATATTGTACAATTATACAGTTATTTCCATTCTTTTCTGAATTATATTGTGAATTTTGATGTAGGACTCTAAAATATTTTTAACATGTCTAGTAAAACTAAATTTAAATGCAAAACAGGTGCAGATTTTTAGGATATATCATCTAATTTGAATCATAGCTTTTCACGTGTGGTAATGATACTGTGGGACACATAAACCTCTTCAGAATATCAGTAACATCCTGAAACTATGATATGCTATTTTGATGCTTTTTATTCCAACCTAGAAACATGATTTTGCTATCTTTTGTCCATTACTTTATCTACAAGACTGATTTAATCGTTTATATACGCAACTCATAAGAAATAAAAAATCTAATATACAGTCATGAATAATAAATCTGTTTGATCCAAACCAAAATGATGAAAAAAAAAACAGAGGTGACTAAAAGAAAACCCATCTTCCATTTACATCTGAAAATATAACCGCAAAAGCTCTGTTCTTTCTCAAGACAATCTGTAACAGTACACCACAGGCAGGCTCCAGATCAGTAGCATGAAATTTCCTCTCAAACATGTTTTGCACTTGTTGATTAAGCCGAGCAGTTTTACAGAAAGGCACGGCATTTTTATTTTGCTTTCTAAAGGAATTTATTATCCTGTAAAAACAGATGATTGACAGAGGAGAAAACACGCAGCAACAGCTGTGAATCAAACAGCGCCAGAGCACGCAGGGAAGCCAAATGACACTGGGCTCACCCACTCCATGCTGGACCCACAACGTATCACATACCGAACAGCTAGCTAACGACGACTGCTGCTGCTGTTGAAGGGGGTTTGGAGATAGGTCACCAAATAATTTCGAATGCAAAAAATGGGGTAAAAAGCACATTTATCGCCGACAAAAAGCTCTGCCAAGCTTCAGTTTGAAGGAACTGCAAACAGAAGCTGGCTAGTTTAGCTGTCAAAGTTGCCCTGCCAGTTGTCACCGGTTGCACGGTGAAGCTAGCAGGCTAACGGGGGAGCTGTCAACTCCGGAGAGTTAGAGCAAAGACTCCGGAGTGTAAAAACATTGACCTCGGGGAAACACTTTGAGGCTTTTATCGGAGAATAAATACATTATTTTATATCCACAAGCACACGCAGAAACAGTGGGCAGAAAGCTTAAAGCCAGGGCCCAACCCCCCCAGAACTTCTCTGCAGCTCACTTCCCCGTCAAAGTCGTCCATTTCGTGGGCCTTTAGTTCAACTTCCATTCCCGTGTAGCTCACTTACTCGGGATGAAAGCAGCAGAGACGGCAGCTCTCTGTGTTAATCCTCACGGTAGTTCTAACAGCAGCTGTCTCCCCCTGTCCGTTTGCCACCTCTTGTCCACACAGAATGTCCTCCCCCGCCTCAGGGATGCCCTGTGCTCCTGACAGTTGCTGTCCTCTATGCAGCTCTTCGCCCGGTGTGCCTGCGGTGCCGCGCCGTCCGTCCCTCTCCAGTGCTTCTCCGCCTTCCGTTCGCCTTTCTTTCGGCAGCCGAGCCAACATCCGGGACTCTCCCCAGTTAGTTCGGTGCCCGGAACTACTTTCAAATATAACGACGCACATTCCCCCCCACCCACCTCTCTGTTTTCACCACGCCTGCCGCCACAGAAACTAGCGCGGTTAAACGCTCACGCCCGCAACAGAAGAGACAAGCAGACAAGGTTGCACCTTGATCGATAAACCAATAATTTCGGAATCTATATTAATACATCACGTCACGCGATTATACTGTAAAATATCACCCAATGAACTGCATGGTTTAGCCCTAAACATGTGTCGACAAAGAGGTAAAAACATCATGTTATTTGAACAAAACAATACAAAACGAAAACCAAACAAATCGCCGCTGAAATAAATTAGAATAACATAAAAAATATTTGACGTGGATTTTATTTTTAAAAAACTCATACACATGAAGTGACATAATCCAAATGTCTAATGGGATTATTATGACTTACAGCTGATAAAGACCAAAAGTTCTGTAGTCTTTGAAAATAAATTCAACAAAACCAGGAAATTTCATGTTTAACAGTTTATCAGTCTGCCTAAAACCGCATATAAAAATATGCAGAGTATAGGTAATTGATCACGGCTAATGTTGCATGAATACTACACCTGTGTTGTGGAGGTGATTAAGGACTTTAAGCTGAAAAGTCCAACTATCTTTCTTCAATTCTTCATAACCGACGCCAGTACTTCTGGCATTGGTTATAAAATGGCAGAACAGTATTCTTGTTTTAGTACAGCTCCATTTGTGTTATTTAGTCATCCTCCCTCAGCTTCCCTACCCCCATTCTGCCAAATCTGCTCCATGCTTCCTTCGATTGGTTTTTTTTTATCTTCCAACCTGGCTCAGTGCTCAAACTGTTATTGTTGTTTTTCCCAATTGCTCGCTGTCGGGTTCTTCTGTTCAACAGCCATGTCACTGATATCTCCAGCAAATATAGCTTTTTCTCTTCCCATGCTATGTGTTCTGTTCTCCTTGTTGGGTTGTTGGGTTTGGACTTCTTTTGGAAATCTTATTAATTTTAAACATGGAATGAAAAAGAAAAAATAGTTTGTTTTCCTCTCCTGTCCAAATCTCATCCCAGAGGGTGTTGATGACTCTGTCTCACCAAAAGGCCGCCCTTGTACTCAGACAATCTAAGTTCCTTATGGCCTTTCCCTTGATTCACCTCTGTTATGATCTAACAGTGGGAGTTTATTGCAGTACAATGTCATGCACAGTTTTTCAAAATGAAAGTCATGTGTCTGTTTAGCTTTAGTAAGGTTACGTAATGTGGGAAATTATAAAAAGGTGCGTTTTACTTAATCAACACAATGTCTTTTTTTCTCATCAAACTACAGCATGAAAACCGTTTATATTGTAACAGCTAATACTACTAAAAGATGAGCTTCTCCATTTGGATGTCCGCTTCTGTCTTATTACTCATCTGAGCAGATTTCTATTCAAACCCACTGGGCAAGCTCTGACTGGTGGACACTTTTTACCCTATGCCTAGAGTTTTTTTTTTGTTGTTTTTTTGCATGAATTTGGTCTTTTCTGTATATATTTAATGTAGAAATGTGTTGCTTGTCTTCTTATGTTTTACTTTTCTGTCCAAAGTTCGTTTATAAATATTTAAATGCTCAACACAAAATAATCTGAAACTCCACTTCCAATCAAAATATCGACTGTTTTATCTTCAGATCTTACCTGAATTCTATGAATAATTTCCCAACTACAGCAACTATCTCCTCACCTCTGAACTTTTTTGTCAATCCTTTGTATATCCAATGATCTGCAATAATTGTAAAATTATATTTCCTTCTCATTATGCAGACGTCTTTGAGAGGTTAAATAAGAACATTTTATAAAGAAAAGGGAAAAAAATCTTGATTTTAAAAGCAGTTCTATCCAAATAAATCTAGTCAATCAGTTTAGACACTAATATGAAAGCCAGATTAATTTGGACGATTGCCTATTTTATTGTACAACAGCACCACCTGTTGGTCAATCGTAAACACTGCAAGTAACAGTTTCCAAAATGTACAATGAATTGTCAATATTATCAACCTCATTATGGCAAAGATGTATACCAAAAGCTAGACAATATTATTCATAGCTACAGTAATACGATTTAAGTGTATGGATGCTTTACAATATTTAAACAATTACAAGTGGATTTTTAATGAAGCATTAATTAAAGCTGGAGGACATCTGATAAGAACTAAACAGTCACAAAACAGTTCTTAAGGTTACTGCAAATCTCTTCACTTGACTGAAAACAGAAAAAGAGTAAACAAATCATGGCTCAATGTACTTCTGCAGCTTTCAGACACCAAGAGTTATATACTTAATTTCTACTAATTAAAAAGCTAAATTCTCTTCCTTGACTGACCTCTTTCTGGCTATTTGTATGCTTTTTGTGTTTCTTGTTCCTGCACTGTTTACATATTCAACTCTTCCTATATTATGTGTATTTTATTCTGTTTCATCTGTTTTTGCTTAGCCTGTCAGCTGTTAGCATCTTTACCTCACAGCAAGAACATCCAGAGTCGAATAGCATCGAGGGCCTGTCTGTTTTTGCTGTCTTCAGGCACTCTGGCTTTCTTCTGTAGACATTACTGTTTGATATTCAACTGATATGGTTGAATTAATATGCATGCCAGGTAGTTAATTAGCCACTCTAGGAGTAAAAGCATAAAAATCTTTGTTGTTGTTCTAAAAGCTTTTTGAGGCTGGATAAGGTGATCTGGGCCTGAGGATCCTCACGGAAGCTTTTAAAAAGACAAAAGATTTAAGAATGGGATCTTTAGGATGGCATGAAATGTGAAAAAGGGGACACTAATGGAAATGGCTGATCTGTTGTCCCACACACCCTGAACTGGGAAGAGCAAACAGGGAGAATCAGAGGGTTTCTGTCCAAGCAAGAACAAACCTACGTCTTCTAAAATGTACTGTAAAACCAACAGGTCCCACACTGATATCTTATCCCGCTTATGTAACTATTGGATTTTATGCTTTGTTCTAATGAGTCTTTAAACAAAATAACCAGGTTTTCCTCTTGTAAATGACATCATTGGCCAAATAATGTCCCAAACACAGACTGTCTTAAATTTATCTTTTACCTGCTGTTTCCTGTTTTCTCATGTTCAGGACAAACAGAAAGATACAGGAGAACAAAGTGCTTCACACACTTTACAAGCAGCATTCTCCTTCACATTGAGAGCAGTCAGCTGAGACTCTGACATCTTTTTCGGATGTCCCCTGGACGCCTCTCTCGGGAGGTGTTCCAGGCACGTCCCACTGGGAGGAGGCCCAGGGGAAGACCCAGGACACGCTGGAGGGACTATGTCTCTCGGCTGGCCTGGGAGTGCCTTGGGCTTCCCCCAGCAGAACTGGAGGAGGTGTCTGCGGAGAGGGAATCATGGGAGTCTCTGCTGAGACTGCTGCGGAAGACGGCGAGTATGAGTAAGAGTACTTATAAGGATATGCAATACGAAGCAATACATTCATGTTTTCTTGGAGTATCTTTAAATAATCTAAATTTGTTTTTGTTTACCAATCCTCTGAAACTGCAATCATTGGTTTTCCCTGCTGTCAGTTTGCACAACCCCTTTCACCAATAGGGAAGCATGTGTTTATATTTTGCAAGGTTATAGCAAACAGAAAAAAGAGGATGGTATGCATTCCTCTCTGCAATAGTTTTCTTGAGAATTTATGGTATAAATTCTCAAGAAAAACTTATGGTTTAAGTTTATTTTGTAAGCATTACTATGTTCATGTGTTTTGGATGACAATGTCGGTAAAATATCCAGTCATGACCATTAATTTCAGTTTTCTGGTTCATGCAGAATGGGTTACAGTTAGAATTTCTGGTAGTTTCAGAGAATATGATCAAAACTGGCTTATGGCCATACCACCCTGACAACACCTGATCTCAACTGATCAAGTAAGCTAAGCAGGGTCAGGCCTGGTTAATACTTGGATGGGAGACCACCTGGGAATACCAGGCTGTGGGCTGTATGGTGGAGCAGTGGGTGGCGCTGTGGGTGGCGCTGTTGCCTTGGAGCAAAAAGGTTCTGGGTTCGGAGTTTGCATGTTCTCCCCGTGCATGCGTGGGTTCTCTCCAGGTACTCCAGCTTCCTCCCACAGCCCAAAAGCATGACTGTTAGGTAAATTGGCATCTCTTAATTGTCCCTAGGTGTGAGTGTGTGTGTGTGCATGGAGTGTGTCTATGTGTTGTCCTGCGACAGACTGGCGTCCTGTCCTGGGTGTTCCCTGCCTTACGCCCATAGTCTGCCGTAGATAGGCACTGGCCAACCGCGACTCTGATGGATGAAGCGGGAGAAGATGGATGGATGATCAAATTCATTCTAATTTAGTCCTCAAGTAGGAAGAGAACCAGTATCACAGCGTTCATTATTCTGTACAGTGGGCATGAGGAGCTTCTTAAAAAATGATACTCTTAGTTTTGCTCCAAACCCAATTGAAATGCTCACTTTTTAGATTGAAAATCTTAGTTTTATTCTTGCAGTACAAAGACGCACAATTTCAGTTAAAGAAACTGAAACTTTTAGTAAAGTTCACATAATTTCCTCTGTGATGGTGGAAAAGAAATTACCACTGCTTGTTCCTTGTTCCTTCCTCATTGAACATCCTGTAAAACAAATATTAACCCTCACCTAGCTTTGTTTGTCACATTTACAGGTGCTTATAACATTTAAATTACTGCTTTGAAATATTGGTCTAGTAGCTTTTTCCTGACTGATGAATCCCAGATTCTGATGAGTGTTAGATAAAAGCTTTGCTCTCAGGACTTCCCAATTTTATTTATTTATTTCTATTTTTCTCCAATAAAGAAATCCATGGAAAATATTGTCTTTTACAAGGTTATCCGTGCAGAAAT